>VRLP01003087.1:0-71193 GCA_009660295.1 Lophius piscatorius
GTCAGTATATCAGTATATACAGTCAGTATATCAGTATATACGGTCAGTATATACGGTCAGTATATACAGTCAGTATATCAGTATATACAGTCAGTATATCAGTATATACAGTCAGTATATACGGTCAGTATATACAGTCAGTATATCAGTATATACAGTCAGTATATCAGTATATACGGTCAGTATATACGGTCAGTATATACAGTCAGTATATCAGTATATACAGTCAGTATATCAGTATATACGGTCAGTATATCAGTATATACAGTCAGTATATCAGTATATAGGGTCAGTATATACGGTCAGTATATAAGGTCAGTATATACGGTCAGTATATCCGGTCAGTATATACGGTCAGTATATAAGGTCAGTATATCACATCTCCCTGGATCCGATCACATTCTTCATCCTCAGCAGTGAGGGAGAGGACACCGGCAGTCAGACAAAGGAAAGACGGTTTAATGACAGCTACTTGTCCCGTGTGGTAAGAAACTGTGAAGACACCTGACGGCGATTCCTCCTTCACTACAGCCAGCGAGGCTGCAGGGGATTTTATTCACCTGAAGAGTCACCTCAGAGCGCCAGAGTCTGAGAAAGATTCTCCACCGCTGACACAGGAGCGACTGTCAGAGTTCAGGGGAAAAAAATGTCAAGACAAAGACTTTGGACAGGTTTGGGATATCGAGGACCCAATAGTTTCAAGTAGCGTCATTTCAATTCTCCTCCCATCAAGACCGTCTCCGACTGAACTGAGATGTTGAGGTCGAACCTCCGTCGAGGAGAAGAACAGGGAGTAACTGAAGGCTGAGGAGCCGGAGATCAAACATCCCTGACAGAATAGAACAGCTGGGTGTGTCTTCTCAGGCTCAGGTTTCCCATTGATGGTAAATCACATTACTTCTCATCTCTCTCAATACTCACTCACTGTGTGTGTGTGTGTGTGTGTGTGTGTGTGTGTGTGTGTGTGTGTGTGTGTGTGTGTGAAAGAGGTTTGTGTGTGTGTGTGTGTGTGTGAAAGAGAAGGTTTGTGTGTGTGTGTGTGTGTGTGTGTATGTGAAAGAGAAGGTGTGTGTGTGTGTGTGTTTGTGAATGTGTGAGAGAGTGTGATTGTGAGTGTACGTGAGAGAGTGAGTGTGAGTGAGAGAGGGATTGTGTGTGTGAAAGAGAGAGAGAGTGTGAGTAGGAATGTGAGAGAGTGTGAGTGAGAGTGTGCGTGTGTGAGAGTGTGTGTGTTGTAGAGTGTGAGTGTGTGTGTGTAGAATATTTGGGAGAGCTCAGCAGCGAACACTGAACACTGAACACTGAAGGCGTCACGGCTGATAGAGAAGGAATCAGTCAAAAGATGAAGATGGTGGTTCACCTTCAGGGTCTCAACAGAATCATTACTTCCAGCTTCAGAACTTAAAAAAAAACACTCCATCTCTCTAACCTTGACCCGAGTAGATTAACTAACCGGGTCACCTGAGTCAAACTAACAGGGACAGCCGGGACTTTTCAGATGGAATGGGTTCAGCTCCGACCCGGTTCATCATGTGTGAGGTGTGTGTGCTGCCTGCAGTCCAGCCACTGACACGGCAACAACAGACCGAAATAAACCTGCCCTCCCAGAAAAATATATAATTAATCACAGGAATAAATCCAACCGGAGCAACATAATTATAATTTGTAGACAGGAAATGAATGAGAGGAGAAATCTGAGCCGGGCATGTGGTACCGGAACGTTTCCGGTGCCACACCGGAACACATGGAACGCTAACAAGCCTCAACACCGATGCACATCCAAACCTAATTAAATCTAGTAGAAGTGAATACAGGGAGAATATCAGGAGTGATTTTAGGCAGAACTAAGATTAAAACGTGAGTGAACCATCATTTTATCGGTATAATAATAATATATTAAAACTCAATATGGGAGTATATCTGATTCTAAGGCGGTAGAAAAAAAGTCATCAATGTGATCAGGCAGCTTGTGCGTCATCACAACTTAAAAAAACGACCTCACTTCTTACCTATGGTGTAGCCCCTCTTCAGCTCGCCACACCTGGGGCTGCGGCGCTGGGAGTTGGTGGTGTTGTTTTCCTGCACAGCTAGGACGGCGGTCGCCTTGGCAACAGTTGGAGCAGCCGTGTTGAGGGTCGAGGCCGGCACCAGAGTCGGCGAGAAACCTTGACTGGCAATATCCACCGACTGAGACTTCTTCTTCAGTCTGCAGGACACAAACAAACCCCAGAAAAGAGAAGACATTATTTTTTACGTTTCAGGCTTCTTTTCGGGAAAAGAAGCGCGACCGTCAGTTTTCAAGGGCGTCTTTGCCTCTGAGGTCATCAGTGTCAGAGGAGCCTGATCGTGGTTGATCATTTCTGCAGCGGCAAGGAAACTGGGAGACAGAATCGATGGGGCTAATCACAGCCGCGTTAAGCAGGAAGTCATTTGTATCACTCCACTCACCCAGCCCAAAAAACTCCCCCGCAACATCCAATATGGCCGACTGGAGTCCAGCGGGGGCATGGAGTCGGCACTTTTTTTAAAAGTACAAATTTAATGGCTTTTAAGACCTTTTCAATATCTCGAAGATGTATCTTAGTTGTGATTTATGTATCATATATCCTGAATGTAATCTAGCATAACAGCAGCCAAAGAAAGTAAATGAGACCAGAGGTTAGAGGTCACGGTTCTCAGTGGTTTCATAGAATTTAAGAATTTAGTATGTCCGCCATGAAATACAAGGAAAATGTATTTCTTAGCTAATTTTATTTCTTTGGGGCATTTATTCATTTAGGAATTCAGACACTCTTAATTTACAATTAAAGGTTAAAAAAACCCAATAAAGTATGTTTTTGAACTTCAATATCAAACCAGACTTATAAATTATTTTAACCTTTTGGGAAATTATGCTTTAATAAAACAATTTGATGCTTATTGGAATTTTTTTTCGGTGGTATCAAGTTATTTAATTTTGTTTTAGTAAGTCCTGACCTGCTTTAATATGCCCCCCCAAAAAAAGCGAATAGGACTTTCTCAGTCATCCTCAATGGCCCCTTTTGACCCAGGTGTCCCCAGGGCTCCATCCTTGGCCCCTTACTCTTTCGCATATATATATTCTTTTTAATCAACAAAAAGAAAGATGCAACTGTGTGGCAGCTCAACGAGTCCAGTGGAAAACCATATGCCACAAAGAGCAGAAGAAGAAAAATCCGGTCACTACATGTTTGATCAGGAATCACAATGTTGGTTCTGGTGGTCGCAGCGAAGGTTTAAATGAAAACAGCAGTTTTCGGAGGATTACCAGAGGAGCGAATACTCTCTTCTTCTACAGAAAATGCACGGCGACGCATCTACCAGTCAAAGCAGAGGGCGGGCCGTTTCACAAACAAACAGGAAGTTGTCATGATGGTAATATCTGAGGGATAAAAGCCAAAATACCATAAAATAAAACAGAAAACTTCGGCAAGCTCATTCATTTTTTGCCCCGCCGGAAATACATTGATGATATTTTCAGCGCATGTAAGGATTTGCGGCTACGCTGACAGAGAGAGACGGACCACGCTGGAGACAAAACCTCACGGATGGTGGAGGTCCGTGGTGGTGGAGGTGATTGTTTTTTCCGATTTAGCAACAGCTTAGAACTGAACCAGAAATGAGCAGAATTTATATTCCTCTGAATCACGTCTGATGAAGCTCTGATCATAATATTATTTCATTCATATATCTAATAACCCAATTCAGGATTCTGCACTGTTAGGGGTCTCTATGGTCCGATACGAGTCTTCATCGGAAATCTACTTCTGTCCTGTTTGTTAGAATTACTTTCCTCACACAGAAAAGATAATGTTGAACTTGGATCATGATTCGCTCCATTAAATGTTTTATTTTGTCTGCCCTCTGTCCTGATTAGAATGGGTGGGCCTCTGGCTCATGACCTTGGCGGGGGAATAGAGAGAGAGAGAGGAGAGGAGAGAGACAGAGGGAGAGAGAGAGAATGAGGAAAGAGAGAGAGGAGAGAGGGGATAGAGAAAGAGCGGAGAGAGAGAGAAGAAAGGAGAGAGAGGAGAGAGGGGAGAGAGAGAGAAGAAAGGAGAGAGAGAGAGGAGAGAGGAGAGAGAGAGAGGAGGGAGAGAGGAAAGAGATTGGAGAGTGAGGAGAGAGATAGGAGAGAGGTAGGAGAGAGGAGAGAGAGAGGAGCGAGAGGAGATAGGAGAAAGGGAAGAGAGAGAGGAGAGAGAGAGAGAGGAGAGAGATAGGAGAGAGAGAGGAGAAAGAGAGGAGAAAGGAAAGAGAGAGGAGAGACAGAGGAGCGAGAGGAGATAGGAGAAAGGGAAGAGAGAGAGGAGAGAGGAGAGAGGAGAGAGAGAGGAGAGAGGGGAGAGAGAGAGAAGAAAGGAGAGAGAGAGAGGAGAGAGAGAGCGGAGGGAGAGAAGAAAGAGATTGGAGAGTGAGGAGAGAGATAGGAGAGAGGTAGGAGAGAGGAGAGAGAGAGGAGCGAGAGGAGATAGGAGAAAGGGAAGAGAGAGGAGAGAGGAGAGAGAGAGGAGAGGATAGAGATTGGAGAGCGTGAGGAGAGAGAAGAGAGAGGAGAGAGAGGAGAGAGAGAGGAGAAAGAGAGGAGAAAGGAAAGAGAGAGGAGAGAGAGAGGAGAGAGAGAGGAGAAAGGAAAGAGAGAGAGGAGAGGAGAGAGAGAGAGAGAGGAGAGAGAGATATGGCAGTTTTAAGAGAGTGATTTTGTAATTTTAATAACAATGAGAATAGCTTCATCCCCCCTCCTCCACCTCCTCCACCTCAGGCTCTCACAAAATGAGATCAGGCCTTTAATATTAAGGCTTCTTAACTCGGGATCTCTCTCCCTCTTTAGAATCAAAAAAGATCTCCATTCATTTAAGATTCAGCGTTTTACTCTCCTTTAACACCGGCGGACTCGTACCGGGAAAGACAACGGATCAGAACCGATGCAGCTGAACCAAACATTGAAACTTTGTTCCGTAGACTTTATCAAAGCTTACGATACATTACTACTAATTAAACTTTACACGTCGTTTCCAGGAGGAGAAACAAAGAAGAAAGAAGAGCAGCGTAACTGAATTAAAGTGCTTAAAAACTAATTTAATGGATAAATCTTTGGAATGTGCAGCTTTTGCAACCCAATATGTTTAAATGAAACTTTTAAAGGGTTTAATGAGAACCAAAATTAACCAGTTTGGTTTTATGACTATGTATGAGATGGACCTGCAAATATGACCTTTTTGTACGGGAAGACTTTATAACTTCATTTTTGGACATGTGGTATATAAATACAGTTGTTCATGATATTATATTCTTTGTTATTTTTGTTGTTGTTATTGTTCCTATTATCATCAGTAGAATTATTTTCTTCACTATTTTTAGTATTAAAAAGCATTAAAAACAATTATTATCATATCATTATAATAATTATAATTGTCATTAATAATAATGCTATGATTATAATTATCAGCATCATATTTCTTTATTGTATTAATATGAATAATAATTATTATTGTCATCATCAATAATAATAATTATAAAATATCATAATAATAATAATTATATATAATTATGAGCTTATATAATTATATATTATATTGTATATAATTATTAATTATATAATTGATAATTATGATGACGATTTAACGATAACAATAATAATCATTTATTATTACTATTATTAATAAATTATGATTATTAATAATAATGGCAATAATACTTCATACTATCATCATCATCATCATCACCGTCATTATAATAATCAGTATTTTTATCCATCAATAAACTCATTATTAGTGTTATCTTCTATTCTTTTGTGATTCATAGTTAATAATATCCGTTCTTTAGTTAATTAAAAGGAACACATCAGAAGCGTATCGATGAAGAGGTGCTGGAGTTAAGGGGACTGGACCACAGAACCAGACCAATGAAAGGAGGTGAGGTCATCAGTCTCCAGCAGAGACCAGTATAGTCGTCCGGTAAACTCAGGTAACGTCACTTAAGGTAATTTATCAAAGTAGCCTTCTTACGTAAGAGGCGATAAAGGTTGAGTTGGGTCGAATCAAATCCACCTACGACATTCCTCAAATCCTGTTAAAGGGATGATGACATCCTGAGTCTGGGCCGGGTATAAACGGGTCTGTCAGTCGCAGGTCTATCCTCTTAATCACGATCTCAGGTCCAACTCAGACCCACAAAACATCAGGGCTCGTAAAATGTCGCCCCTAACCTTCATCTATCTAGAGTCTGAAGAAGTCCTGAAACAGCAATAGGAGATTCCCAGAACTCCTCCTCCACACACTTTCAATCATTCCGCCAAAACCGCTGAAGTGAACAGAATCTTTCTGCCCATTTCACCCAAGTGCCCGTCCCCTGACGGAGCGGAGCGCCACACATGACACGGCGTCTAACTGGCTGATGAGAAAATGCCTAATCTCCACGGGATCGCGGTGACCGCGTGGGTTCTTCCCAAATCAAACACCCCCGAAACGCTCCGGAGCGCCGAACAAACACGGGAGGAATTCAATTCTGCTCCACCGGGGGGGGGGAGTCTATCTAGTTTCAAAAAAGGTAAAAACAAATAAAGAAATAAAAATGCTGACTACAAATATATTCACTAAACCTATAAAAAAAAAGCCTACGATCCTTTTTTTCTTCTTCTTAATGCGTATTGATTCTTCTACCTTGTGTTTTATCTTTTTTCTCAGCGCAGGAAAAATGCAGACTAAGTTCTACGCCAGATCGTGTTAATGACTATTTGCACGGAGCTGTCTGCCTGTTTGTTTGTTTGGATGGAGCATAATGAGGGTGGAGGAGGCGTTAACGGCTGTGACGGACAGAGAGACGGGTGGAGACGACGCTGTGTACCGACTCAGCAGAAACGGTATCAGAACGCAGGTGTTTGGATGTTTGTCAGAACTCAAATGAGAAGGGAGTGACGGAATGTTCCACATACTTCTTATGGTTTTTGTTTTTTTTACTTATACATCCCCTAACTGGAATTTTCCCGCTGGTCATTAAAGGAAAGTTTCACTCAATATTACAATTCTGATGCTTTACTTACAGAGTCTATTCAGAACCTCCAGGGCACCGGAAACTGAACCTGTTGAATGTAATAAGCACTCAAGAGTTCTGGATGGCCTCCAGTCTCACCATTAAGACTCCTGAGGAGCAACTGTCAATCAAACTAAAGGTCAACATTGGATTTTTGTAGAGAAAAATATCAAGTTTTTCCTCTACTGGGCAGAAAAAACATAAAATAATCCACTGCCTGTACTTGATTATTGTGATATTGTACTAATGACCAAGACCGTCGTAGCCAATGTCCAGATATCCCTCAACAACTGTCTTGAGAGGAACACTCTTGAGTAATGTCAGCTGGGATAGGCTCCAGCCCCGTATCCATGAATGAGAAGAATACTTCACCGGCTGGTTAAGATCAGCGACATCCACCTATGGAGGAAGACAAAGTAGGCACCATGTAGAACATGAAATTGGATGGAGAAGATGGGGATGGATAGGACAAACGCTACGAGAACCAGCGACAAGTATCACCGGACAAGAACCTACGAGGAAAGAGAAAAGGGGGCTGACCAAAAAACACCTGGACCACCAGATTTGTAACTGCTTTTTTCACAATTGTGATATTGTGTCTATTTATATCTATGTCTCTGTCTGTGAAACTCTTCACCCCCTCTTATTTTATTTTTAGATAATACACAAGTGTGAACGACAAATCAAATCGAACAAATGTTGACTTTTTAGCTCTAGTAAGCCGTCAGCAGCACATTGCATGATGCGTTCAATGTCTGTTCAGTAACGGCGTGTTTAGGGGAAGCGGAAGAGTAACGTCATCGTCATCATCAACAAGATGTGTTCAAATGTAATCATGTAAAATGTAGTTTCTAGCGAGAAACTTGAATAAAAGTTTCTTTTTTTATTTAAAGGTACCATTTTTGGATGTTTTCATGGCAGTACCAAAATCTATATTAGAGACGGAATGTGAAAAATGTTTATAGTTAAAGACCCCCGGCCCCCCCAAACAGACTGAAATTGGATTTTCGCTTCTGCTTGTATTAATTCTCTATTGAATCTGATTAGTTTATGAATAATGGAAACTTTCATATTTCATATTCGTCTAAAATCTCATGATCTCCGATGAGAACAAAACAGTAAGTCAGAATTTGTTTTCATTTGCTCAGGGTTTTATTCTGGGTCACATGACCCCATGACCCCAGAAGTAAAGCCAAGACTCCAAACTATGATAGAAATGGTGGATGAACTCAAGAAAGATGAAAACTGTGAATCATTTCTGTTCTACTCTTTAAATAAAGGATTAAATACAACACAAAGGGATGCGTGCATCATTCTTAACGGTCCCCTGGAAACACTTCCTTTGTGTTGTGGCATTTTGCAGCACGTTCTCTAAATGCAGAGCGTGTATGATCAAAAATGATGAAGATGTTTATTTGCACGTTAATTAAGTTTATTCCTGTCGCCCAGCACAATTTATGCACAAAAGTTCTGCCGGTGTCACCGGCATCAAGCCACCGCCGCTGAGGTCGGTGCCACAGCGAGCGGCGATCTGTCGGCGCTGTCCTTTTTGTCCTTGAGACAGATTTCTGCCGGCACCCTCGGGTCAGAGACACGGGAGATGCATTAGAGGAAAACAAGGTGGAGGGTGTGAAGATGAAGAGAGCGAGAGACAAGATAGCAAATATAGGACAGAGTGTTTTATCCTTCACCCCAATTTAGCAATAACTACTGAACCTAGAATAAGAATAATAGGCTAGTTTTTCTTTCTAGAGCAATATTTATCAAATGGGTCCACGGCCCCCTGTGGGTAGTTTGAGGAACTGCAGGTGGTACATATAACTTATTAGCTTATTAACTACACTTCCTAAAATAATTTCACATTATAGATATATATAGTATGGTACTACGTACAACGTACATGATTCTACGTTGAGGACGGCTCCATCTCCAACATCCTTCTATCAGTAGATCCACTATCCCTCCTCTTCTTCACGGGTCCAAACCATCTCGTTCTGTCCTCTCTGACTTTGTCTCCAAGACTTCTAACCTGGGCTGTCCCTCTGATGTCCTCCTTTCTAATCCTGTCCATTCCCATACTCCCATTTTAACATGGCTGTATCAGTCAATTAAATATTTATATTGTTGTATCAGTAAAAATTTGAATGTTTTCTTAGTTTAACTTTACAAAGTTAGCAACAATTTGGAATAATCCCATGTGGGCTATACTCAAAGACGACAGCCATCTTGGACGTCTGAACTGAAGGTCTTCTGATATATTCTGTCCCCCGGTGGACTAACTGTGAACTGCAAGGATGAGGCTGAATCCATCAGGGTTTTCAGGAAAAATACATTTTATACATAAAAGTTAGAGGTCTCAAAATAAAATGCATCAAATATGACGGGTTGGATCGTTTTTGGGCCAGACTAACAAATAAAAGAATCATTTTGAGTTGAATGTTGATAAGGTTGTTGCTGAGATCTGGTAAATAGTTAATAATGATAATAATCATAAAATAATGAAAATAATAATAATACTAAAAATAATAATGAAAACAATGATAATAAAATCAATAATAATGAAAACAATGATAATAATAATAACAAAAATAATAATGAAAATAATGAATGTAAAAACAAAGATAACAAAAAAATTTATAATAATAATACTAAAAATAATAATAAAAACAATAATAATAATAATAATGAAAATAATAATAACTATAATAATGATAATAATAAGAATAATAATAATAATACTAAAAATAATAATAAAACAATGATAATAATAATAATAATGAAAATAATGAAAATAATAAGAACTATAATAATGATAATAATAATAATAATAATAATAACAAAATTGATAATAATAATAATAATAATAATAATGGTAATAATGGTTATAATAATAATAATAATAATAATAATAATAATACTAAAAATAATAATAAAAACAATAATAATAATAATAATGAAAATAATGAAAATAATAATAACTATAATAATGATAATAATAATAATAATAATAACAACAAAATTGATAATAATAATAATTATAATGAAAATAATGAAAATAATAATAATACCTATAGTAATGATAATAATAGTAATTAAAATAATATTGATAATAATAATAATAAAATACATATTATTCATAGAATGCTTTTAAAAATACTCAGACGTTTAACAGTTACAGAAATAAAAGGAAAACAACATATTAAAAAAGGTGTTAATATAAGCGTTATGACACAAATATAAATAGCTCAAATATCAGCTACAGAAGAAAAATCCCACGTCACTGATTCAACGTTTTACAGCCCGTCTTACTGAATACATTTGTTTCTGGATGTGTGACTGAACAACGGTGGAGTGATCAGATGTTTACTGCATGTAAACTTAAAGGACTCCCTGTTGCCAAACTCTACATCAAACTGCAATCGCCCAGAGTTCCACCGCCGACGCTTGTCGAACGCCAGGCCACAAAACACAACCCTCCTAACTGTGAAAATCAGAGCGCCTGTTAGGAAATTGCAGCATAATTAAGAGGCTTTTCCTCTCGGAGCAGCGAGCAACCAGCGACTCCAGACGCTGTTGGTTTATTTTTTTTCCCTGGGTAAATAGGCTTCATCCTAAACTCCAGACTCCATTTCCCCTCCAGAGGGGAGAGAGAGCCGCGCCTCGACAAAACCACCGGCTGTGACAGATTCCTATCTCGCAAATACGTCAACAAAGACAAACAGAGGGAGGGAGACATGTAGGCAGACAGACGCGGAGGCATTTGGTTTCCTGCCCCGCCGCTGCGATCGTACCTACAGCAGCGATATGATTCACTATCCTGCCAAAAACCGGCCTCACACAGATTATCTGACTCAGGGATCCACGTGGTTCGGCATATAAAACATTTTTTTTTTAAATGCATAAACAACAGGAATATTGGGGCTAAGTCATGACACACTTATCGCTCCCCCCGCTAAGAGGGATTAGACCCAGAAAGGAGGGGGCCGCGTTTGTATTTCCTTCCTTTCCTCCTCTCTGCTTGGCTTCCCATTGCTCGCCTCGCAGCGACATCATCACACATTTTCATGCAATCAGTGTTTACATATAGCAGCAGATAGGGCACTGTGCTATATATATATATATATATATATATATATATATATAGCCCATAATGGGAGCCCGGCTTGACGTCGTACTCCGTTACCGGCAACACAATGACCCTCCTGACAGTAATGATGCCTTGGAGTCCCAGTAGCCCCGCATGCTCGCTTACATAACTATGAATGGAAAGGGAGGGGAAAATACACTCACAATTATTCATTAAGTTATCGAGAAGGAGCCCAATTTAGTGGCGATGAAGAGGGTCAGTAAGTAACGGTCCATGATTTTATCCCTTAAAGGAGCCGTTTTATGATCCTCAAGGTGGAAGCTGATGTTTATTATAGCGCAGAGTTCATGTTCTTACTCCAAAGATACAAGAATAGACAATTTACACACAAAATTGTGGGCCATACCAACGACTCAAGTGTGGTGATTTTTCAGCTTTTTATTTATAACGTACATGTAATGACTATTATGACCCAATGAGGGGTTTAAAGGCTTGATTCCACTGGAATCGCGCCCGGTCTAATTCTGATGGAAATGCCAGATCAGTTTCAACACAGCCGATCGAACCAGACAGGAAGTCAAACACAGAAACGACGTAAGGTTTGAAAGTCAGTGATCGGTCAGAGGATCAAGAAGTCTCCATTCTAAAGTAACGGGAGAAGCACAAGATCTTCTGTGACACCACAGATCCTTTTTGACAAGGATGGCAGCAGAAAGGAAAGAGGAGGAGTTTGGATGCAGGAGTGTTTGGAGGTGAAGGTGAGAAAATCGTCTTATTATCACGTATGAAAAACCGTCCTTCAGGGGATTGTTTTGGTTTAATGGCTCAGGTGCACTTCACAGAAGACAAAGTTAAGACTCTAGATGTTCAGGAGATTGTTATGTCTTTCATGGAAACATCTCGCAAAGTTGTCATTAAAATTATAACGCAGATACTTCCAGGCCTCCACTTCCAACGCCCACCTGTTTGTTGGATGTCATGGGTTCTTTCTCCAACGTGCCGCTCTCACTATTTCAACAAACAACTTCAACTTCAGAGGATGGGGCACGGGTCAGGAAAGAATCCCCGCATCATGGTGTAATTCCAAACAAAGGAATGGATCCAGGAACTTACCATGTAAAATAAAAGGACGTATGGTTCGGCCCATGCTGCTTCGGACCCGACCCCAACACCCATCCACGCAGGTGGGGAGCCCACAGGGCAACGGATCCCTGAAACCTCTTTGGGTTGAGTCTGGCTGAGAACATTGGAAAAGGACCGGGCCGTCAGTACTGGCTGCAGAGGGGTTCCCTCGTCTTCCTAAACCAATGACCGTCTGTCATGACAGAAAATCACCTTCATCGTGTCTCAACATACGGATGAAGAAACCAAGACAACTAACATAAAAAGGACGCATTCCATTATAAGAATAAAAAGAAAAGAGCAGCTAGAATAAAGCTACACAATACTTCAAATACCATTTACTATACCATACTGTTTTGAAATACTTTACTTATTGAACAGGACTCAGTCTCTATAACCATGGTTAATGCCTCCCCCTCGCTGTGGCGTCCCCCAGGGCTCCATCCTTGGCCCCTTGTTGTTTAGCGTATACATTGCTGCAACTGGGTCACATTTTCCTATAAGAAATAATGACTCAAAATGTATTCAACCAAACAGTTGAGCAAGGCATTGAAGGGTTATTAACAGAACAAAAAGTTTTAAGCTTTGAGACCCATCAGAGGTTAGAGAAATTCATATTTGGACATGGATTCCAGGGAGTTTGGGTCCTGAAGTCTCGGGTGCCGGGGGTTCACAAGGAAACAAGCTGACGTCTGTGGACATGCCGAGGTTTACTTTGAGTAGGAATGAGACTGTGGGTGCGGAGGCCGCCAGACTGGAGCTGAGTTCCCTGTACAGACACACAGGGTGGAGCAGAGGCCGGCAGCAACCTGTGGTGATGCATGGTAATCAGGTCCTCCGTTGCATCGGGGAGCCTAATGAAATACGGCTGGACCTCGCCGCTCTCCGCTCCGCTGTCGGACACCTCCACATGATGATGTATGGAGCCCCACGCCGCATTACGCTCATCTGCCCTTGCTAAATGCCAGAGCTACAATTCTGAGTCAAAGGGTCATGTGACAGTTTAAACCTGGACTGTCTGGAGATCAGAGTGGCGAGAGGAGCGGCTAAAGGCCAGCGACGGAGCACGCCATCGGTGAGCTGAGACGCCATTACCCGCACCGCGTTATTAATTCCTGAACGCCACATTCCCCGAGTGTGACCGTGTGTATTTTATTAAAAATAAATAAATAAAACTAATAGTCATCCAGTCTGAAGGGAATGGATCTGAAAGCGTCTTTGAAGTGCCAATCCTCCAGCAGAACAATGCAATCCCAAAGCAGAGCCCGCCTCCCACCGCCATTACCAGTTATGTAACACACCAAAGAGATTTCCAATTAGAGGAGAGTCTCTCTTTGGGTGGGTTTCCACTTTCTATTCTCCCCCGTCAGATGTGGGGGGGGGGGGGGGGGTTTATTCCGAACACACATCCTCGTTCGGTAAAAATTCTTGTTTTTATTCAGTTCTTCCAGAGCCTCAATATTTTCTTTGACGTCTTTTGTCTCCTTCTTGGATTCCCACCAGTGAAGGCAGGAAAAAAACGAGAGGCTTTAGTGTGTGTGTGTGTGTGTGTGTGTGTTTCAGTCCCTTGTGCTACACTGTAGTAAAGAAGCAAGATCTGCTATTAAGACAAGACTGAACTGCAGCGAGCGGCGAGGTAAACTCTGAATGACCTTCTGACCGAGTGCTGGAGCAGAGTTTTTATTCCTCTGACATCCTCAGCCGCATGAATCCGACACCACAAATAAACTCCACAATGACTTTATTATATGCAATAAGGTGGAGAAGTGGAAAGAATTGTTATTTAATGGTGTTTTCATATTCATTTCTATGTTTTTCTTTATACTTCTACTGAACTCCGTTACATTATAAATGGTAATACGAGGCAAAATGTGAATAAAACACTAATTTACTTACTATTATAAACCTTTATTTAAGTGGATTGTCAACGGATTGTTCTCTCATCCTTCCATGAAACCAGACTGTACTAGCCGCTGAGATTCAGAACGTTAAAGTACAAATTCTCCTTTTCCTTTTCAGCCCTGAAGCCCATCATATCCATGATTTCAAAACATCAATATTAAAAGATTTGGACTCTGGCACAGTCTTCCTCTTTGCCTCAGTCCTTCTCTGATGAAGAAGCTGGTCATTTTTCTGGATGTTGTTTCGAATCTTCAGCCCATGGAGTCACTTTTTTTTATATAGGACATCAGATGATTAAAAAAAATGTATTATATAATTGGTAATTCATTGAAATGAATCAGAAATGCAAAATATTTTAAAAATTAAAATATGTTTTAATTTTAAATGGATCTGTGAGTAAATCACTGAATAAATAGAATAATTAGAAACCTTAAAGGTTAACATATTTAACATTCATATTTGTTTAATTTTAGATTATTTTCTATACATTCTGCACTTTTTTCACTTTTTAAATGCATTTTTGGCCATAAAACATTTTTATTTTTATTTTTTAATGAGCATGACCACTTCATAAGAATGGCGTTATATTGACGACTTCATGTGTGGATGAGAGTGAGAATGGTTGTCCGTCTTTATGTGTCGGGCCTGTGATGAAGTGGTGACTACTCCAGACTGTAATGCCAGTTGGGATTGGCTCCAGCCCTCACAGGACTCTCAACAGGATGAGCGGTTGGAGAAAATGGATGGATTTGCGTGAAGTTGGGATGAGAACCTGTTAATATATGTACTTTTCTTCTCAAGTAGGGTTTTGAATGCAGAACATTTTACTCGAACTAAAGCAATACCAGACAACAAACGCCTCCGACCCGGCCGACCAGGCCTTCAGCTTCGTCTCCATCATTCCTCCGTCACTTAGCAGCATCTGCCAACCAGCCGACAGCTCGGCGCTGACCAAAAATGGGTTTATAAATCAACAGTTTGGATCTTAAGCACACAGCTGGAGGTAGGACTCTTATTCGTTTCCTAAAAATCTATCGACGTGAGACAGAAACGCCCCTCAGCCTCTGCCTCTCTCTCCTCTAACAGAGGAGTGGTCACAGCTGACACGAGGCCAGGAGCGAGACGGCGAGCGGACAGGAAAACATCAGCGCTTCATTAGGTGTCTGGTTCTGACTCCAGGGCATGTTTTCCTCCATCAGTGTCCGCCTCCCTCTGTATCGCTCAGGCAGCAGCATCCAGAAGAAAACCCCTTCTCCTCCTCTCCTCCTCCCCATCACCATCCTGGCGAGAAACACCCCCCATCAGACGCCAGCGCTCGATCATACGCAGCCTTCGGTGTTTGATTCAGTGTGTGTCCGCGGGGCTTTGGGATTGTTACTGCAGTCTTCCTCCTCCTCCTCCTCCTCCCGCTCCTTCTCCTGGTTGCTAGCCTCAGTCCTGCTCCTGCGCTCTCATTGGCTGAGCAGCAAGAACAGGCCGGGTCGCTATTGGTCAGCAGACGTAGCGGCTGCTGCGTCACGCCGCTGAGGCTCGGGGCGGCAGCAGAAATCAGACGTGTTCTAAGTATTTGCAGTTTTCAGCAGCGTTTGGAGCATGTTGAATCCTAATGGTGCTGCTAAGAGCAGGAGGAGCAGGAGGAGCAGGAGGAGCAGGGGAGGAGGGGAAAAAAAGAAGCTTTAATTATCACATTTATTGGCTTCTTTCTCCGCTCCGGAGTTATTGGAATGAGGAGCACGCAGAGAAATCTGAGCTTTAAAAGTGCATTTATGGAGGATGTGAAATTAAGTTTCCTAAAAACGCCAGTTTTTATCTTCTAATGTAGGGATTTGATTATTAGTGAGTAATCCGGCTCAGCTGAAGGCAAGAAAAGAGGGTAAATCAGGTTAAAAGAATAGTTTTATAGAACATTTTTGAACTTTATTCTGTTTGTTGAAGGGAAGAAATGACCTAAATGTCATCAAGTATAAATGTTATTGTCATATTGAACATTAATAAGTTTGGTTTATAGGAGCTGAAGGTTAGGTTTAACAACCAAATGGTCTTAGAATCCCAGGATTAACTTTACAGCTCTGGTAAATCCATTCATAAGTTTTTATTTACGTGTCTTTGGACGTATTCCATTTTTCTTTTGCATGTTCAGCTGACCTTATGACACAGTGGTTAGATTTTTAATTCATAAGAATAACTTAAAACTAATTTGGATGGTTATTAATTTGATTTTTTTTTTATCGACGCCTCCTAAAGACTCGTATTTAAACCATTTAAGTTGTTAATGGAAGTCGAGAACAGGAGGAGATGATTACTTCCATCCCTCATCTCCTGAAAACGAGATAATTAGTTTATTTTTGACGGCCATTTCTAATATTCATGAGAATGCGGTATATAAGGAGTCCCATAACTGTATTAACCGGTTTAAAATGAAAAGCATAGACCCTCTCTCATATTTGTTACGCTTCGCATCAAGCCGGCTAAACGCTAGAGGAGCTATTTGTGCAAATATTTCTCAAGCGTGTGGCGTTAATACGTGTTAATACGATTATTTTACCGCTCCCAAACAAGTCGAAGCCCCCTGGATGTCGAATCTTAAATATCAAACATGTTTGATTTATTTTAACCCATGCATAAGAACATGTAAAAGTTAGGATTTGAGTTATAGCTTATAATCTAAAGTTTTTATATTGTATTAAGGATCAGGAATATTTTGTCACCCTCTTAAGGAAATATATATATATATATATAAGTTATTATAAGGGATTAAAAGCTGGGAGTATTTTTATCAAAGTTAAGACAAATGTATTTAATTTATGGCTGGAGAAACTTTTTTTCTTCTTTTTAATTTTCTCGCTGAACTTGTTGTTCGTTAGTCTATTAAGAAACCAGTTTCAGAACCAGTGTGGGCGGAGGGATGATGGACTCATTGTGATCTTGAGTGATGGATGCTGCGTTTTGGGAAAAAAAACAACAAAATCAACCCGAGAAAAAACAAAATAAGGAGGTAAGAAGTATTCTGTTTTTCCTTTCCTTTATGTATATGAGTGAAAGAGCAAAGAGCTTCCCGCTGACCTCCAGCAGAGGTGGGAGTAGAAACCATACTCATTTGCTGCTGCACAAACCTTCGATTGGCAGCTCCTTCCAAAGAGCGTCGCCGCGTGAACCCATGTGGCCGGACTCCACGCATGAAGGCCGCTACAAGCCGTCACCGGCCAAACGGCCTTGAATGGACTGAGTCTTTGTTTTCCTATGGAGAGCAAGAGGAGGCGCACATCTGATGTTTGCTGCTCCAAAGGAAGCCAACTTCTACCCATGACCTTCAGCAGAACTGAAGGTCATGGAAAGCTCCACAGCAGGAACGTCGCTTTCAAACAAACATATTTCAGTGTGTTTTGCGATAGAGAATGTCGTCTGAAGAAGATTTTGTGTCAGGATTGGGTATTTTTTTGGCCCTGCTTCGTCCACACGCACATACTGGGGTATAACTGCAGGTTTGGTCGGGTTGTCCCTCTACACAAATAAATCAGTGTGGAGCGAAGTATAATAAACTGCTGGTTTTATCTTTTTAATACATTTGTTGACTGCGAAGATACTGAATATTGACTTTTTCTCTAGCAGTTCATACCGTACATGGATTCTAAGGTCGTCGTTGTCACCCATGCAAGGTCACAGGAGATGGAGGGTTAAAGCATGTACCAGCTGACATTGGACCAGGGACAGGAACCAACCTGGACCAATCACATGTTCATCGCACATCGAGAAAACCAACCAATCGCACTAAAAATTTACTCTAAGGTCATTTAAGAGTCACCAATTCAACAACCAGTCCGTAGAGGTTGGAGAAGAAACACAAATAGATTCACTACGTTGATGTCAGAATGTTGACCTTTGAACCCCAGGCGGACGCTGTAAGAAAGCTCATCAGTGGTTGAACTGTTATCGTTAACTCTGTGCTTTAATGAAAATGCATTTATTCTTATTTTATTGAGTTTGTTTTAACTTTTTCTTTTGTTTTCTGGGTTACAGAAAAAGATTAGCGACAGTCGTATCAGGATAAATAAGATTAAGGTCATTATAACAACAAAGAGAATTACTTTGTTTAATTCATCTGTTTACACACTAAACGTTAACAAGCTTTTAATGGGATTAATCTTTGCGCAGAAACTTTCCACGGGGATTGGAGTCGTGCTCGGTCTGTGAGAGCCAGAACTCTAATGTGCACATCTGTTGAGTCCAGAACAGGAAGCTGGGACCGGCTGGAGGCGCCAACATCTGTCACCACTGGAGCTGCTGGCACCGACCGATCAAGTCACACTCTCCTTGATGTTCTAAACAGGACGGATTTGTAACGGGTCGACTCTACATCAGGGTGAGTTTCCATGAGATGAGGGTTCATGTTCTTCTTCTGTGGTGCAGCTGCAAGTGTAAGTTACCCAGAGTGACCCGTTTAGAACCAACTAGCACATTCCGCTCATTTCCTTCCCCGGGCTTTATCTGCTCACCACACACATACCATCTCTCTCCCTTCCTTCCTCCCTCCCCCTCCTTCCTATCGCTCTCTGCCATGTTGGCAGGATGACCGGCTCAAGCCGGCCAACCTGATGCCCTTCTGCAGCCGGCACCATTGGCAGCGCCGGGCGCATTCAGCACCCCGCTGAAATCCACCCAGCACAGACTTTGGCTCGCTCAAGCGTTGAGCAATCATAGTGGTGTAAAAAGCTAAATGCAGATGGAGTTTGAGTCGTTCTGATTTGTAAATCGACCGTGATAAGTGATGCAAGTACGTCTATTTACAAAGGGCCATTCAGTAAGATCAGATGCTGCGAGGAGCGTCCCAGCTTCTCCCAGAGCGAGAGTAAGATGTTGTTGGACCGGTAGGGGAAAAAATTGTGATGGAAAATTGGAGACAGAATCTCCAGGAGTTTTTTTTTGCGTAGGTGCCAATCACATTTAAGCGACCTGCACTAAACCAGTGGAGAAAGGCAGAATCCGATTCTTCTGACGTCCAGGATCTACGTTTGTTTAAGTTTCTAGTTTGTTTGGACTTTTCAGTTTTCTGCAGGTGTAAATCCTGGTCCGGGTCAAAGAGTCTCATGACTCTGTTTTCATTTAGTAAATTGTTGGTTTATTTTTTTGTTTTTATCATTTTATTTTGAAAGTTCTTGTCATGTTTTATATCTCTTTCCTGTTCTCTTTTATTTTGAAAGCTTTGTTCAGTGTGTTCCTTAGCTTCACACTTCCTGTGTTGTTTCTTTGCAGTCTGTCTCACACTTTGTATTGTTTGTTGTGTATTCTTCTCTCGTCTCCCCTGTCTTTATATGTTTTCACCACTTTCTCCTTCTCCGTCTGTGTCCGTCCTGTGATTCTATTCTCATGTCTGATTGTCAATCATGACAATCAGACATGATTGAGACGTGATCTCCCCCCGACGGTGTCTCACTGTCTCGTTATGTCAGCGTACATAGTCTGTGCCTCCATGTCCTCATGCAGATGTTTCCTGTCACACGTTAAAGCCTTTTTACCTGTGTTTTTCAGTGAGTATTCTCCTAGTGTGTTTTTTCATGTGGTTTCTGAACCACGACCTTGCCTATGATTTTTATTATATAATTGTTTGTGTGATCGGTCGCGCTCATATGGTTTGGACCCTGGGCTGTTTGTTAGATATTGACTTTTCGGATTCTCGATTTTGGATGAAAGTAGCCAGTTAAGGTGTTTCAGGCATCTGATCAGGACCCAGAACTCACTGGAAGGAGTTTATATCTCACTGGCCTGCCAACGCCTCGGGATCCCCCGCAATGAGCTGGAGAGTGTTGCTAGGCAGAGGCACGTCTAGAAATCCCTTCTTAGCCCACTGCCAACGCGGCCCAGCAACTGATAAGCAGAAGAAAATGGAAAAATGATGGCCCCTGTCCACATCAAAGTGGTTCAGTCCGTTTACAGGGTGAAAGCCGTTTTTGGATGGTTCTGACTTTTCTGACCAAATAAAGGAAGATACAGCAGGCCACCGTCACCAACAAACAAAAGAAATATGAGATGTCCTTGGAGAGAGGAGGAGAGGAGGTATTTAATAGTGACATGGTCTAATAAAGTAATTAAACTTGTTAAAAACGTTTCATTCATTTTCTGCTAGGATTGGAGAGAGGTCATTGGAAAGGGGAGGGGTCTGGTGTCAGACGCACGCCGTATACAAGTCAATCAATCATCGGATCCCTTTAGAGTCAAGTCAGTCAGTCACTCCCATAAGTGATGACGACAGGAAGAAGAAGATTCATGAAATGGTCTTTAGTCCACTTGCAAAAGTGCGGTGAAACAAAAATTAACCAGTTTGAACATATAATTCAACAAAAACCCAAACCTTTATTCTGATTTTTATTCTGAATGTCAGGTTTAAAGTACCTGTTATTTAAGGGTTTGTGATACGTAAAGTCTACAATAATCCTGGGGTGTTGATCTTTATGACACGAGTAATACTCAAGAGTAAACATCATTACTTTTATTATTATTTAAAGGGAAATATGGAAGCAATAAATGCAGTCAACAACTAAATCCCTAAGACACGGCGTCAGACTTCAGACTGTTGAGAGAGACGTTTTCAAACGAGCCCTGAATACTTTAGATCAATATCCACTCAACAAGAGCGAGTTAGATTAATATAAGAATTTGATAAACACCTTTGAAGGATGTAAATAATCATGTTATTATTGTAATCAACAAACCCAGTAAGTTTTTGATAATTGCAAACCTAAAGCCGTTTAATCAAGAAAAAAAGAACCAAACAGCTTCTAGCTTTCTGGATTTTGATTAACCCTCTTATGACTATAATATTATAGTTTTTGACTCTGCAATAACAGTTTAAAAGGAAATTGAATTACGGTACTGAGAAGCTCATGTTACAAATGTTTGACACGCTGGTGAGTCTCGTCTGTGATTGGACGGTCGTCCAATGTGGAAGTCCGGGGGGGGCGTAATGACTAGTATATGGGTGCAAAGCTCTATTTCTCTGCTTTCTGGTAGTTTTTGAATTTTCTAGATTGCTCAAACGGTCTGGGAGTAAATCTTGGTTTGTAAATGATGAAGGCCCTGTTGCATCATCAGGCCCATCATCAACCAAGAGGGAAAAGCGAAACCAACCACTGGTCCGAGAACAGCTGGCAGGAAAACGTGGGAGCAATCAATGAAACAGTTAATCTGTTTTGGAATTTCTCAAGGTCAGTCAATGCATCCTGGAGGTGGAGCTTTAATTGATGAAGCTCCTGTACGCCCTATTGTTCTGATCCAGGCGTCAACAAGCCGTATCCCTGGGAATGTACGAGTTACCTGGATATAAACTTGACTGACAGACCCAGTTAATGACGCCATTAAAACCGAGAGATGTAAAATGGTCTGAATTTATACACACACACACACACACACACACACACACTCTTGTTAATACAGCGTAGTGAGTACCGGATGAAAACACAGATAGGAGCTGGTTGTTGGTCCACTGATGAAGTCACAGTCATCATCAGCTACACACGAAGGTGGGAAATTTGATGATCTCACACACACACACACACACACACACACACACACACACACACACACACACTCTTGTTAATACAGCGTAGTGAGTACCGGATGAAAACACAGATGAAGCTGTCATGCAAGTAGCCATCGTGGTTGCTGGTCCACTGATGAAGCCAGAGTCATCATCAGCTACACACAAAGGCGGGAAATTTAATGATCACGCACAGACACACACACATCAAAGGGTCCAAATGAGTTTTTAATGAGTATTTTTTATCAATAACTTGAGAAATCTTTGCAAAGTGAACATAATTTGCTCACGTCTATACTAGATGTTAAATTTGCATATTTTGTCACTTATAGTGTAAATCATGGCTTATAGTTGTTTTTATTTAAATCTATAAGTATAATAATAATGGTAAAACATTGTTACCGCCTTTCATACAAGGATTAGAACGATTGAAAACAAAGAGATAAATAGATTGGTTTGGTCAGGGGAAATATGATTGATGTTCACCTGTGGTTAATTGTTATTCAGGTTATGTTTGTGATTGTGAGAGATAATTGTTTTTTATTTAAGTTGTTTGTAATTTGTTTGTTGTTTTAATTTTTGGTTCAATACTGTGCTTACAGCCAAACATAAAATAAAGACTTCTGGAAACATCACTAAGCTCCACCAGATGGTTATCTACAACACTTCCTGTTATTACCACAGTCGTGTGACTCCCACTGCAGAATAATAATAATAATAAAAACAAGAGTGCACACAGTGTTCTTATTCTTATCACAGGACATTGTGACATTTTTGTCCAACATTTGGAGTTCACACGGTCCTGCCCGGTCATTTCTTGTGTCTCGCCACCTTCCTTATAGGGAAGACGCCAGCAGCCCTTTACTGAACCAGAATACCTGGTCAAAATCCAACATACCTGTGTGAACAATGTAGCTGTAACCTTCTCAATCCTCTGGAGAACCTGATCTGTGACCTCGTTTTAATGACTGATATTCTGATTTTTATAAAACAAAAAGTTTCATTGGAAGGCCTGAAACTAACCGATGTTTAATCTATTAAAATTTTGTCCCGAGCCGATGATGAAAATCAATGTTTTTAGATTACTCTTTAAAAATACAACGATGTTTTGTGTAATAATTTATTAATCATTTCGTAATTGTCTTTTATATATACGTATAATTTTTTTCTTATTCTTATTTTTATTTTAAATATTTGTAAAACCGCGCTGTATAATTTTAATTCTTTATTATATATGTATATATTTTTTTGAATTATAATTTATTTATTTTAAATATTGGTTAATTGCATTGTATAATTTTAATTTTGTATTATATATGTAGTTTTTTTTAATTATTATTATTTATTTTAAATATTTTTAAAATCGCATTGTATAATTTTAATTCTGTATTATATATATATGTTTTTTTCTTATAACAATTATTTATATTATTTATATGTTTTAAATAGCTTTAAAATTGTTAAGGCCGTAATGCAAAGACTGAAGGAAGCAGGGAATATTTCATCAACTATATAGTCACATGACAAATAAGACCACAATTCAGATTTATTTTCTGCACATATAGGATTTGATATCTTGACAGTTCACATTTACGTTTATGGGGCCCTGTGTCTAACTCTAATGTGAACGTATCTCACCTCTATAACCAGTCGATATCAAGAAAATCCTAATATTTGTCAGGGAACTAATGGGATTCAAACCAAAGTGGACCTGCTGGGAGTGAATGTGGGGCATTTTTGCTCTGGAGGGTGACTTTATCAAATATTCTCGAAGCCTTTTATGACTTAATATCCGATACGGTCGTCTCATCCGGCCGTGAATTCGATATAAATATGTGATTTAAACAAGATTGCATTTTTGTGTTTACACAATACCGAACACAGAATTCTAGCCTGATAACGTGAACACAGCCCATGTGACGTGCAGTATCGGTGTCGGGTCCGGCTCGGATCTCTCCCTGTGGGCAGCACTTAGTGAACAGCCTGTCTTCCTGCTACAGCAGCCAACCTACCAGCATGCAGGCGGCTACACTTGATATTCCCGGCGCAGCTCGGCTCGAGTGGGACATCTGTTAGCTTCCTGCGGCGCAGCCGGCACAAACCCCGCCCCCTCACAAAGAGTTAAGTCGGATGAATGGGGATGATCTGCCTCGCTGCTTTGGCGTTAATGAGCAGCACAAGCTACTATAATTCAGTTTGAGAGGGTTTCCACACCCGGCGGATTTGAAGCGTTTTCAGCGATGGGTTGGGAGCGGTTTTTCTGAGCATATGTGGACGCAGCAATCAGCCTTTGATGACGCACAAAATAATCAGCCTGAGATCGCCAAGAAAGGGTGGTCTCGGCTCGCTGCCGATTCCACCCTGGAGCGGTTTGTTTATGGTGTGTGGTGTGTGTGTATAAAAAAAAACTCACACCAGGATTCTATTAAAGCAGATATTTGAGATTTAGCATAAAAATGAAAAGCTAAGCTAATTTATCTACTGATCAGGAAATGTGTCCGAGCAACTTTCTTTTAATTCATCTGTATGAGACATGGTTTATGTTTTATATTATGATTATATTTATGTCAGTCATCTGGTAGTCGTGGCAACAGATCAAATAATGCTAATAATTCTTATGATCTGGCTTTAAATATGTCTCTCTTTCAATCCATCTAGTTTTTTCATGACCATCTACTCCTCAGAGATCCATCACCTTCATTATTCGCCAGCCTGAGCAGAGTCATCAGCCACCACCACCAGTATCCAGACTCCAAAAGGGGATATTCCATGCTGCTGCTCAGGGAAGAGACCATTCGATCTAGCGCCTGTGAGTGGTTCGGATATATTAGGCAGCAAGTGAACATTTTATCCTGACGCTGATTTGTTGGAAGCAGGGAAAATAAGTAAGCGTAAGGAGCTGAGCGAATTTGATGAGGGACGTATTTTGATGGCTGGACGACAGGATCAGAGCATCACAAGAATTGCAGGTCTTGGTGGGCGTACCCTGTCTGCAGGGGTAGAACCTACCAAAGTGGTCTAAGGAAGGACAACCGGTGAACCAGCGACGGGGTCATTGGCGCCCAAGGCTAACGATGACGAGGGGGGGACCTACACAAAAAATCCTGATAGAGCGTCAACGTTATAACTAAAATCTTCAGCCTCAAAGGATCATTAATAAATACGTAACAACAAACAGAGAAAATTCGCTGAAGTAATAATACCACATATGGATAATACATTTAGAAATCATCACAGCTCTCGAGTCTGCAGAGCAGGTAAACAAATATCAGAGGGTAAACGGGTTAAAATAAACATAGGTAATCTATAATTGTGCCTCTGTTGTTCTGATTCACAGGATAATAGTAACTATGTATTTATTTTCTTAGTTAAAATTCTGAGATTTTTATCAGAAATTAAATGGAAAATTAACTACATTTAATTTCAATTAAATAAAAATGTCTGGTTTTATTTAAAAGTTTTCCAATTAATTGAAGAGCTTAAAAAAAAATCCAACAGTTGCTATTTTTGACATTTTAATCATAAATCCATCTCTTCCATTTATATGCATGTTATATATATATATATGTACAGAAATATGTTTTAATACGTTTAGAAATACTCAAAATTCCCTGCAATACCCAACCCTAGTATTCGTAGAGAAAATATGAAAATGCACCAGAACAGAGTGAATAAAATGATGTGAAGGGGAACAAATGGAGTAAATACAACCTAAGATATATAGATGATGTATATTACTAGCTGAGGATGCTGTGATTTAACGCCTGTAGGTGAATTGGGTTTTTGCAGCCGTGGCTTTTAAGAAGGTAACGTCTATAAGAGCAACCAGGGCCTCCATGTCTGTGGACGCTGCTCCCTTCAGGAACACCAGGGTGGGCAGGGATTGAAGGAGAAAAAGGGCCTTAGATGAGGATCGATCCGCAGGTATGTGGAGAGATTCCTGGAGGCTGCAGAAGACTGAACCTCTGGTGCTTCAGGAGGTCTAGAGGAGACGCTGCTGACAGGTTTATCCGATTCTCAACACCCTCTAATCTACTCGTCTACTTCACTGAAATCTTCAAATTGCTCCCCGTCTGCCAGCCGCCCCGCTGGTTCTCCCGGCGGCGCTCAGTAAAAGGTTTTCAATTGAACAATGAACTCCAGCTAAAGATTGTCAGTCCGTCAAAAGCAATATTGCCACCGGGTTTCTGATGAGACACATGTGAGTATTAGAGATTGCAAAGGCTTGTAATAGTTTCAAATGACAGTTTGACATGAGGGAGGCTCTTTTTCTCTCAACATTCGCTCAAACGCCGTCTTTTCAAACTGTTTTCTCACACAACTTTTCACATCGCCTACATACGATCACAGACCGGACCTCAAACCGGACCTCAGCAGTTTTCTCTCCTCAATACTTTTATACCTTTATATTATGGAAGGATCAAAACATACAGGCATTTATGGGCTGTACAGAATAAATGAAGCAATTTCAGCAGAAGTGCCACAGAAGTACTGACTGCAGGGAACAGATAAAAATAAAATGAGAGGAAGAGGATATTCACAGACATTCGGACTGTATCAACAGAATTTGGTGCTAATCACACCTCACTTACTAGAAATCAATGGCACGTTCACAACTACCTTGTTTGCTCCGCATTTCCAGACTTTTCAGTTTGCAAGAGTGTGAAACCGCTGAAAAGACTCGGTCTGGATCAAACAGAACCGTGGTTTGGTTCGTTTCCGGACCAATTAAAGAAATTTCAAACAGGATTTAACACCTAATAAACAACAAACAAACAAACAAAAAATGTTTACGCATACTCGTTATTATCGCCTTTGATAAACCGAGTACATCCACACCGGTAAACAACGTGAACATCAGTCCTCAGCAAACGACCCGTCCCTGAGGAGCAGTAGGCGGTCCGTTTCAGTTTTTGTAACTCATAGTTATTTATTTATATCGGATTCATTTGTTTTATATTATGATGATCTTTATGTTAGAAACATTTTACCCTACCCTTTTCTTTTCACTCTGTATACAACCTCCGCAGGAGGTCCTCACAGAACCCACCGGTGAACATCCAGGGTTTGGACTGGAACAGGTGAACTCTTACAAATACCTGGTGTTCACCTCAACTACAAACTGGACTTGTTGGACCACACAGATGTCCTGTACAAGAGGGGCCGAGGTCGTCTCCACATGCTGCAGAGTGTGCAGGACTCTGTTAAAAACCTTCTATGACACTGTGGTAGCATCTGCCATCGTCTACGCTGTGGTCTGCTGGGGTGGAGGAAGCACAGAGACGGACAGGAAGAGACTCCACAGGCTGGTCCAGAGGTCCAGTTCTGTCCTGGACTGTTCACCGACTACACACCGTGTGTGTATCTCATAACCCATTATAAGACTACACACCATGTGTGTTTCCTCCTCATTTGCACCTAGACTCTTTTAATTCATATTCTTTTCTTGATATTTGCATGCACTTTATTCCTTTATTTTAATATATATATATATATATATATATATATATATATATGCACACATATATACTAATTTCTCCTTTTGGGATCAATAAAGTTTCTATCTATCTATTATACCTTCTGGGGTTCTACAAATTCACGTTATCGTTCACATGTGACTAGCCATAACCATGTTTCCTGTTGCCGGCGCTGGATGATCGTAAAATGGCAACAACATGAATCTATTCATTTTTATACATTGACCAAGAAACCTACCCGCTGAATTCCCAGAGCACTGACGTCAGAGAGAGACACAGGCCACATAGATGATTCTGCTGGAATGTCACAAACGAGGCATGCACATAATTGTAAAGTGAAACCAAACCTAACTGGATTAAAATCATACAAATTTAACAAAAAAAAACCCCCAAAAACACACCTTTCTACCCTCCAGATGGATTAAAATGCCCATACATGCTGCACCGAGGCTAAGCTGCTTCAGCGCCGCCGCCAACAGTAAACATCACCATGTGGGTGACCTGCTACACAGATTACTGATCCTATGTACACACACTCACACGCACACTAAATATTGCCGACAGAGGTTATAACATGTGATATATTATCCAGACTTACACTCGTTCATCAACAAAGCGGACTTAAAGGGTTACGAGGCGACTGTTTACTTTTAGCCTCTGATCAATCAGAAGCGGCGTTTCTGCTGTAGGACACTGGAGATCAAAGGCTCATGGAGGAGCTTTGTGTTGTAAGAGGAACAAAAGTGTCAGAAGTGTTCAGAACTTCTCCAGAACTCTACGATGTTGTACAAAGAAAAAGGTGTAGAGCTGCACAAATCTGGAAATGAATGCAAAAAAAACCTCTAATAGTTCAAAGTGTCAGTTTCAACACTTATATCCACAAATACGAATGTTAAAGAGACTGGAGATGTTAGAAATCATCCTGGAAGAGGACGTGTTTGCAAACTGAACACACATTGTGGGGAAAATAGTTCAATAGCAAAACACTATCAAAGGATTATAGCTAGAGAGGTCAGAGGTCAGTTGAATCTCAGGGTCAGAATGTCCACCATCACAGGGCGCCAACATAAACACCAGCTGTTTGGGAGGATAGCAGGAAGAAATCCTCTGGTGTCATCCAAACACAAACTAAAGCTCCTACAGTTGGACAAACACCACTGGGACTTTCAGTGGAACAAGGTCAGAGGTCAGATGAGACTAAAATAGAATTTTTTTGGTAAGGAACGTCAAAGATGGGTGTGGCATAGCAGGAAGGAAAGCCATAGAGAAAAGCACCTCATACCCACTGTGAAGTCTGGGAGAAGTCAGTGTGTCTCACCAGCAAAAAAGAAGGACAAGAAGGGTGGTGCAAAGACGAGGCATAAATCTCTGCTCACAATAAGATTCCCTGAGAGCCGTTTAAGAGAGTCCCCGTTTAAGAGAGGACTGAAAAAATACTTACCCTGACATGCTTATAAAGAAATATATATAAAAATTAGATTTACCCCCACATTCAAACTGTAAACATGGTTTTCACAAACTGGCGGACGTTCCACAGGTGTTCCTGTTATTTTGTCCACCTGCTGCAGGATTTATATTACGTTTAGGATTAGCGCAAGGACTTAGGGTTATTTTGGAGTAAAGGTCAAGGTTAAGCATGCAGTGATGAGGGTTAAGGTCGTAGGTTATGGATTAAATCAGCAGTGGGAGGTTCTCATCAGACCCGGAGCACGTTTTTGTGTGTGTGTGTGGGTGTGTTTGTGTGTGTGTGTGTGTCAGCACACAGCGGCGCCCTGTCGGCTCGTTTTCAAAGCCTACTGCTCTGAGGAAGTCCTCAAATGGCATGATGGCGCACGGCTCTGAGTCCTCCTGATGTTAACAGTGAGCCTCTCCTCCGCTGGTTACAGCAGCATCATACTGAGGTGGAAGGCTGCCGCCACACTACAGCCGAATTTTAGCCCCCCCACTTTGGCGTCATTGCTTTGTCCTTGTAGAGTTGACTCTCCCTCCTTCTTCCTCCTCACCCCACGCTAGTCTGCCCCAGCTGGGGTTAGGTTTTTTTAGGTTTTAGTGAGGAGTCAGGCACTCTGGGACGGAGCAGCAACTTCTCGCCGTCTCTCCACCCCCCCGGGAGCATCTTCTGCCACCATTAATTCATCAACGCGAGTCTCCGGCAATCTTCCTAAACAAACAAGTGTGCCGACTTCTGCTCCTCAACCCTCACAAGTTCAGACCTCCTCACATAAACACCGACACACACACACACACACACACACACACTGCATCGATATCTGCTCTATGATCTAGATGCAAACCGACGCACAAAACCTCTCGCCGTGTCTGACCTAATGGCAGCCGACAGAAATACGTGTCTGCTGATTCAGCGTGGGCGCTCCAGAACTGGAAGCAGCAGATGTGAACCCGTTTAATGAGAAGTTGCTAATGACTTTATCCTCTCCGTGATTCACATCTGTTTTGTTTACTTCGCTCCGTGGAAAAGTACCTCTGGGGGGATCGAACTACACACCGATGCCGTCAGCTCCATCTGAGAGAAGCGGGTGAACCAATCTCATCCTCTGCGCGGCGTGTTTGTTTGTTTGCAGCGGCGGACAACAAGCTGGGAAGGCCCCCCCTGTTTGATTTGCATATTTCTAACAAAAATCAAAACAAATAAATCCGACAAAAGCGAGATGAAAGAGAATAGATTTAGAAGTTGCAACAACAACAAAGAAGATGATATAATGAGATGAAGCTGAAAGAAACTAATCCATATCACCTAACTTAAACAGCTGCTAATTCATCTCAGGAATTATTAGAACCCCCCGAAAAAGTCAGAGGCTTCTTGTGGAAACATCATCGCCGCCCCTGCAAAGACGGTCACAACAGATCCTGCGCATTAATGCGATAACTCAAAAAGATCATTCTCAGACCAAAGAAGAGCTGGAGTGACTGTGGGAGAGATTTGTTCTATATTTCTGGTCCTACTGGAATAAATTCGAGGAGATCTAGCTTGTACACATTGTGTTTTACTTTAATAGTTCATATTTTACTCACTAGGGAGAGTTGTTTTACAAAATATTTTTGGACATACCTCAAAAACTATTCCATGTTTCACTTTTAGTTTTTATTCCCACACAGACCGTAGTGCGAGGAAGAACTGGGTTGATTTCCCTAAAGGTTGGTTGTATATTTCCGACACTATGGAGATCTTTATCTCCAAAACCTTTCAGGGCATAAGGGCATCCGATTGAAATTTGTCAACTTGAGGATCTCTATCTTACACAAGTTGATTGAGGGGGTGGTTTGTACAATGCAGGGGATTGGGGACTTTTTGGGGATATGAATAGTGACGTCCCTGTGGAAATAAAGTACAGCCACGATTCAAACAAGACACAACAAGCAATTTCTTATATAAAAACAACCCACGACAACAAAGGATGATGTCGTTGTGATGATGTCACTTTTTCTCAGATCTGCTTCAAACCAGAATAAATAAAGTCATCTAACATCTTGAGCCTGGAATCTTTCCCTTAGAATCACGTGATTACCACGCCTGGTTAAATTCATCTTCAGACAGAAGTGTGATCTACGTGTTAGTGGCAGTACCATTCCTCTGTAACCGCACTGGTACCACACTGTGACCCGCTACCGACTTCTTCTAAACGTGTACTTTAATGTTCCACATCAACATTCTGATCACATCTTGACACAACTGAGCATAAAGGTGGAACAACATGACTTCAAATCCCTGGATGTCTATTTTGATGGGCATCATTTCTCATGATATTGGTAAAATAATGCAAAGGGCTCAGAAATAAAATATTATTCCATTAATGCACTCATTCCAGAACAACTCACAATTTCACCAACTCTTCCTCTTTTCCCCCTCATGAGGAAATGTCTGCATTCCCTTGATTCCCTTCGTATTTAAGCGAGTTCCAGTGAGACTCATCCAGTTTATATCTTCTCTCATCAAACTATTGATCGTCCAGATCAACAACAGTTTCTCCTCAAACGATAAGATGATGAGACCTTTTCCGTCAGGCCTCCGTTTTAATTCTTTTACTTCTTGGTTTATTTTGTATTAATAATCGTCCTGATCCGTGTTTCCTGTTTTATTTTGAAAGTGTGTTCATCCACGTTGTTTAGTTAGATTTTTACACTTTCCTTTTTGATTGGTGGAAATTTTCACTACTAATTGGAGAAATTTGGGCTTACAGCGTGTTTCGACATCCTTCACACACACACACACACACACACACGCACACGCTTGGTATGACATTTTTCTAACCCCTACTAGCTACACTGAGGAAGAGGAGCTGATGGATCAGCGCTAAGCTCGATCCACCACATTGCCTTTTCCGCGTTTTGCTGCTGACCTCTACTCACCTCTCTGCTAGGCTTCTACCAGATGATGAAGTTTTCTGATCTTTGACTCTTTCAATCAAAATCAAACTGCCTGTCGGTCCGTGTGCCTGGTGCAACACTCTCGTCATGCCCTGCAGGAATCGGGCCTCAACAGTCCGATTCTGAACAAATACGCCAGTTGCTGAGTCATACTTTGAAGGTGCAACATGGGAGAAAGCGAAGTCGCTCTAATTTTGAATGATTTGCGCGCCGGCTGATGATCTGTTGATTAGTGGAATGAAAGATTATATTGGCTTCGCCCAAATAACTTGGGTGTAAGCGGAGCGGAAAACAAGCCCAGACCGGGGGATTCCTGCAGGAATACCTATGAAATGAAAGCATCTGAATGACAAACAAAAATAAAGATTTTTTTTTTTTGCTCGGACGTTAAAGCACAAACCACGAAGCTGAATCGCAAATCTGGAGGAAGTTTGCCACTAAAGTTGAACATTTGATGACTCAACTATGCGGTTTTGGCTTAGAGAAGTTAAACAGCAGGATATTTGTCCAGACTTAATATCTGTGGACACGTCTAAAGAGCCGACTGCAACTTCAGGGTTCAGCGTTAATCACAACCGACAGAGAACAATGCCGCCGCCTCATGCACGACTTTCAAGGTGTGAACCCACACACACACACACACACACACATCTATATAAACATATATATAGACAGACATCCGGCAGCAATGCATAACAATGAGACTCATTTCTCGTTCATTCATGTTTAATAATCGGCACACGGAACACGTTATTGCAAAATTGTTATTCATAATTCAGCTTTTCGGCCTGTTCAATAAAACAAGCATCCAAACAAGGCGTGTGCAAAAGCCGTAATGTAATCCACATACAGAACATGTGCGCCACCGGTATCCGCCGCCGTTTCAGGTCCGCCCTCATCAATTACCTCCCTCATTAGGAGCAGACGGTGCTGTGGTCAAGAGGCGAGGATGAGGAGTTCAACCTTCACAGCTGTGTGTGTGTGTGTGTGTTTGTGTGTGTGCACGTATGCATATGTCAGGGTAAAGAATACATTTATCTCAGCAGATTTTCTGGGATGATCCGAGGCACCGCGGAGGATTTACGTTCCCTGCGGACTTAAGTGTCGACACATCCAGCCTCAGATGAGGAAGAGTCAGCGAGAGGGGAAGTTTGATGCATGTCACGTGACGTCATCCAGTTCGCCCCGCAGACGTAAAGTGTCCTGAATTCCTATGTTTTCTTGTTTTTTTTCCTCTCTCTTATGTGACACAGACATGATCTGACATCCATACGAAGATCCTCGACATCGGACGCGGCGCCGAGGTCGAAACCGTCAGATTATGTGGCGTTCGCGTTTCTCTCCACGCGAGTGTGTCACATCTCCACATACGTCTGAGAAAACATGGAGCATAAATACTCTGGCAAAGACTACGAGCATTCGCAGATGTGCCTCCTTCATCCCCTCGCTCTATCTGGGCCACCGGGTTCATGGCGGCGGCGAGAAGCCAAACCCTTTTTTTTTTCTGATCAGAGTGATTTAAAGGTACAGAGGTGAAAATTAGAAACATGTCGATAATGCCGAGGCCTGTGTCAGCACCTGTGCGTATTTGTAGACCCACTTAATGCCCAACCGGGGGACCAGGTTCTGACCAAAACATTAAAACCCAGAACCAATAAGGTGGCGATAATAAGGCTGGAATGATGGACCCTTTAGATCCGGGGACTGGAGTTGTGGTTTTATGTTTATAGATATTCTAAAATCATCTCTTTGTAGTCACAATGCCATTAAGCATTAATTCAAAAATGGGATAGAGTTGTTTTTTTTTTAAATAATAATACTTAAATACTTTATATTATTACTGATATTTTGGTTTTATTGATGTTTTTGATGATTTCGTCATTTGATTTTTTTTAATAGATTTTTTTTTTTGCCAACATAATTTATGAACAACTATCTGAAAAAATAATCAGCATTAAGTTTAAGGTTAACCTTAACTCAAGGTTAAGGTTAGATATGTGCAAACAATTTGAATTAAAGATCATAGGTTTAAATAAAATAGAATTTTTTTTCATCTCATTTAACATTTTCTTTTTTACTATAAAGGGTGCCAATAATTCTAGAGGACACTATTGGCTGTCATAAGTCTTATCTTCAAACATGAAGATACTCTAATGTCTCTACTGATAGCAGAATTAAACTTTTGTTCACTTTCTTGTGGCTGGACTGCTGTGAAACTTCTTTTCTGGTTGTTGGATCCGCGTGATCCGGTGTCCGCGTCTTCCTGGTTACCGTGACAACACACTGCAGCTACTGGTAAAACAAAAAACCCGAGATGTAATTGATCCTCAAACAATAATCTGCTTCCAAATGTCACAGACGGCCGGCTGACGTTGTGTGATGAAGTCAGTCACTGCAGCTCAACTACAAGAATTCAACCTTGTGTCAAAAATCAGAACATGTTTTCAAATCACCTATGAAGACGTGAAAGCCACCGCAGAAGATCCAGACTTTTCTTGTTCAATTCTTCCAGATTCATCTCTGACAAACAAATTCTCTCCTCCTTAAAATCCTTAGAAGCCTTTCAAATCTCTCTTTTCTCCTCCCATGGGAGAAAAAAAAAAAAATGACAGCATTGTGGACAATTTCTTTTTCATTTAGAACTTAAACTCTTCTTTCCTCCAATCTCTGAACGCGGTCGATTCTCATTCGTCAGGAAGAGTTTGAGGACAGAACTCTTCAAAATCAAGCATTCTCTGCAACATTTAAGGAACCTGCTAATAAACCGTTTAAAGCTGTTGGAGAAGGTCTTACCAGAAAAATCCTCAGCTTTAGTGCGGCTCTGATTCCCGTACAAAGAGCCCCGATAAAACAAACGGGCCTTTCCTATGTTTGCGCTGTGATCCTCCTGATTATGCTCGGAGCTTCCTCTCATTATTCTTCCTCTGCCGTTAAAACAAACCTTGATTCAAGCATTAAGGAAAGAGTTTGCTTTTGGGGAAATAGGGAGAATCCGGGGAGAAGTGTGGGTACGTACCCTGGAGGCTCGCGCTCGGGGTCCATTGACTCTTGTCCAGAGGAGGTAATGGAATCGATCCCTCAAACTGCTTAACTTAAGCTTAGGAAAAGACCTGTCATGTGACCGTGTCCTCATTAGGGGAGTGGGGCACTGTGCTAATTTATTTACCCAATATATCCCAGACGAGCAGGCCCACGCAGACGGAACGAGGGAGGGGGGGGAGGGGTCTTGAGCTGGCCAAGCCAGTTCAAGCTTGTTACTGATGCCGTAGTCCAGAGCTGAGGGGACGGATGAGACGGAGGAAGTGTGCTAATGTTGGATTGGACAGGTTGTGTATGTGTGTGTGTGTGTGTGTGTGTGTGTGTGTGTGGGTGTTTGTATGTATTGCCTGGTCCTCCCTACGTATCCCCGGGGGGACAAGGCTTTAAGGCCGCCTCTCTTGGGTTTGTTCCAGGTGGTAAAAGAAAAAAGGGATCCTGGTGGCGGAGAAATGCCAAACTCAGCCATCTGGTGATGAGTCACTGTCTCTGCTCACGTCCGTCGGACTGGGCATGAGATCGCAGGACATCAACCTGGGGTTGTGTGTGTGTGTCTGTGTGTGTGTGTGTCACTGCATGTGTGTGTTTGTCTATGTGTGAGTGTGTGGGTGTATGGCTTTGTGTATGTCTATGTATGTGTGGTTCTCTGTGTGTGTGTTTCTGTCTCTGTGTGTGTTAGTCTGTATGTGTATATAGTGTCTGTATGCTATAGTGTGTGATACCGTTCTGTACGTGTGTCTGTTTGTGTCTCAGTGTGTGTGTCTGTGTATGTGCCTGTGTACCTGTGTACCTGTGTACCTCTATTTGTGTGTGCCTGTGTTTCTGTATGTCTGAGTTTGTGTGTGTCTGAGTGTTTCTTTGTGTGTGTGTGTGCCTGTGTACCTGAGTGTCTATATTTGTGTGTGCCTGTGTTTCTGTGTTTCTTTGTGTGTGTGTGAGTTTGTGTGTGTCTGAGTGTTTCTTTGTGTGTGATAGTGTGTGTGTGTGTGCCTGCGTTAGCACCGTATTTAATGGGATGAATAAATGACTGCTCCTGGATTCCATTTGTGATGAGATAGGCCCTGACATGTCAGTCAATTCATCAAGGTTCTGGTTCTTAAATGGAAGTCCACTTTATCAAACGTCGGGGGAGGGGCTCCAAGAGTAAAGTGAAACATCTTGTTCAGGTATAAAAGCAGAATATGATGGGTATTAACATTGTGAGGTCATAGGAGCATCATAGATTATGTGTTCTGATTAAAAATGTAAGTACGGGACATTGGACCGGAGGCCATGGCCCCACAGGAGCTCAGTGTTGTGCGCCCCCCCCCCCCCCCGATGGCAGAAAGCATGCTGCCTCCTAGATGGGTGCAGCCGACTAACAAGCCTGCTCCCGTGTGACAGCTCCCCTCCTCCGGGCCAGCGCTGACCCAAATCTATGTTTTCATTTCTCTTCTGCTTATACCCACAACTCCACATCCACAGTCGGGACAGCGGGCTCAAAAGCCCAGAACCAGAGTTCACACAGTCATCACGCTGATGCTGATGCTGATGCATCACTGCCCTCTATCCTCCAACACGAGACTTACTTCACTGTCTGGATTTTTGCACTACAGGACCTCAGCTTCATCTTCAACATGAAGATTTCACAGATTAAATTAGCTGAGAAGAACTTTTTTTTTTAAATGTGCTCATTTCAAGAACTTTGAATCTTGATTCATGAAATACTTTTTAGAGTATTTTTTCACTTTTTATCAAATAGTTGAAGAAAAACTTCTTAGGACTGTCATGAATAAAAGCACATTTTCATATTGTATCAGAACCAGAACCAAAAGGAGACAACGGCGTTTCTGTTGCTTCTGCACGTCTTTGTGTTTTGGCTCCATTTCCACATAGAAACATTGAAAGTAAAACTCATGAGCCTTTAAGTCCCACAGGAAATACTAGTGCCAACTATTCACAGGAGGACAAATGTTACTAATAGCATAAAAGCTGCTTCAGAGAGGCAACCAGAACCAGCTCACTATCATTTAGACCTGATTGTCTCCCATAGTAACAAGTCAAAATATCTTTCTGTGAAATAGACGTATGGCTGATGAGCTTCAGTTCTGGTCCTATTATAGTTCTGTGTTCAACAAAGGTCTTTCAAGATTCCCCCTGTCAGATCAGGTGATCACTTCAGGTTTGACACGGGCCGTTCATTCACGTCAAGGGATGTCTGACTGATGAGGCGGGTCACTCATGTCAACGGGCGCACTCTGTGTTATCGCCAGCGGCGCTCTTTTATTACTCTGTCAAGGCGTTCCGATCTTCCGATTGGGGTCCGACGGTTCCAACCGCCTGAACTACAGCCGTTGAGTTAATCCGGCTCAGTTTGCATCCGGGAGCCCTCCAGGGAGGGGTTGGCCTCCGTCACATCAAGTCAAGCGAGGTCAATTTAATTTACGCATTGCGAAATGACAAAAATGTCATCTTAGCGGCCCTTTCTAAAAAGAGCAGGTCCAAATGGTTCTCTGTGTTCTACGGAAAGCCGTCACTTCCCAAACGATGAAGCATTTGGTGACAAAGGCAAGTAAAAACAGACTTTTAACAGGCAGAAACCTGGAGCAGACCCGACTCAGCCGTCTGTGCACTCAGACCCAGAGAGCACCAGTTGCTCTCTGGGTCTGAGTTCTGAGCTCGCTGCACCGAGGTGAGATTTCAGGCTTCAAGTCCTCTGATTGGACTAAACACAGATCAGTGCTCTTACCCACAGATCCATTATTGTCAAATTTTCCGTTCACTGGACCGAGTAATGCTTTATTACCCGCATCCATCACCTTTAAGCCCCTGTGGTCCGGTGACACATAGGGTCAAGGGTCATTAATAGAACATGATCAATCAGAGTTCATTTTCTTTGGTTATGTTATCTTTCCTTTAATTATTGATGAAAATTAGAAACCATATATATCCATATTAATGTGACCTGAACAGCGACCCTGGAGAGTTCAGACTAATAGTGTGAGCTGTGGTTGGTTGATGACCTCGAACCTGCTGACCTATTGCATCAGAACAGCAGCGAAAGAAAAGTTCTAGCGCTTTAAAACCTCAAGGTTCTCTGAAACATCTACATTGTTAAGTTGGACCCTTATTTGCATGTTAAGTACGGCTTAAATTTGCACTCCGCCGAGTCCTCCACCTGTTATTGAAAAACGTTTCTCCGGAGGTAGACACAAGTTTACGCAAGAACGTGACATGATTGGTTGTATTTTCCTGCCAGCCCGTAGTTCAGTTGTGGAATTCTCGGATGTATGTCCGACGGCCCCAAAGTTCATTTTCCGTGCTGAAATCTCCTCCACAAAAAGCCGGATTGTAGAAAAAAAACACACTCAGACTGGTGTTCTGGCCTGAAACAGCAGCAATAAAAGCTGCAGCGGTTCAATTTCCGCTTTCACCACATCCATCTATCATGTTCAAAACTCAGTATCACCTCTTGTAAGACAAAGAAACACACAGAGAAAGTTTGTAGATCAGGACGCACATCTGAGAATCTGTGCTAGGCTTTTATCTAACGCAATTAGCAAATTGAGGCGGTTGCAGGTTCTAGGGCCTATTCAGGTCTATTGCTTGATTTGCTTATATTTTTGCCAAAATTACAATTATGTGTTTTAGTTCTGTTGTGTGGTTCTGTTCTGAATTAAAGAATGGAAAGCAGAGAAAGTAAATGCTCATCCGGATGAACGTTTTAAATTTATAATGCTGCGCAAAAATAAATGAAAAAAAAGAGTTTTTATAGCTGTTACTCTTAATTGCAGTTCTCATCCATATTTGGGGAAAAAATCCATATTTGGGGAAAAAATGACATTTATAAAGGAATCCTCCTTTATAAATTATTTAACTCCTCAGAAAAATCTCCAACTTTTATCACGATAAAAGTCAATCATCTCACAGTAACAGTCTCTCCTTCTGAGACTCTATCAGAGACGCCGTGTCTCATTTTACCTGTAATAATGGTCGATATGTTGAAACAGAAATAAGACATCTGGCCACCAACGAGAAGTTTGAAGACTTGAGCGACAGGAGAAGTTTTGGACGTCATGAGTGGACGGACAACATGTGATGTCACTGCGAGGGATGAAGGAAATTATGCTGATTATGCATTTTAAAACCATGAACAGGACACGTGAAAGTTGGACTCGTCTCCTCCTTCAACCACCACACACATTTTAACTGGGTGTCCGTCCTCCAGGACGAACTCCCTCAAACATCTGTTGGGGCACCAATTGCCTTTTTCTTGACCAATTCCATTTCCATTTCCACACTTCCTTCTATTTTTTCCAGTAATACTAATATCTTCAAGAATCATTTTAATTAAATAACAATTTCTCTCAGTCCATTTCTTTCTTTGCTTTTTTTTTGCATTTATTAGATGTTAATCCGATCATATTAAATATGAGGTTTGCATTTTTCTATCATGTTGGTTTGGATTTTTTCTTCTTTTTTCTTTTTTTTAAATGTGAGGGACGCCAATGAAGAGAAGATCCAGTGTGAACATGAAAATACATCCCCTGTTTACAAACAGGAAACAAAGAGCTTTATCTCCATCGCGTTCTGTGACGTATGGACAGAACCCTGTGAGGGAGCGGCGCGGCGGAGGAGGGTCTTTTAATCATAGAGGCCAAGGGAGGGGGCACGTAACATGAATAGCTGTGTTCTGCATCAAATTCATTATCGGGGCGGAGATGAATCTTGTCAGATTTATATTTAGAAAGGGATTAAATCCAGATGGAAAACCAGGTTAATACTTTACAGCATTCGAAAACGAAAGCTACTGTTTATGTGAGCTGCAGCAGCCAAAGAGACAATCTTTAAAAGAAGTGAACCTTCTTTTTCATCCTCCTGCCACAGGCAGTGAAACAAGATGAACCCCGTGTGTCACTCAGGTCCAACAGTTTCCTCCCACAGTTCACAGACATGCAGGGCCAGTAGAGGAGAACTGGTGAGTCTGAAGGGCCGGATTCTGAACCCATGTTGGTCTCTCTGCGTCGGGCGATGGTGAACTGGCAACTTGTCCAGAGCGCCGGCGACCCCCCCCCCCTCCCTCCCCTCCCTCCCGTCCGTTGGAGTGGATCTGAATAAAGTGGAGGGGTTAGACTTCTTCTTTTTTTTATAGTCTTTAACATCATAACGTCATTTGTCAGCATCTCCATCTGTGGTGAATGTATGAAGCACCTGTTGGGCTTCAATGAAACATACGGTCCATGTCAGTGCTTTCAGAATCATCTAGGTCACTAGTTCCCAGACATCTATATGCTGTCAGCGGTTCCCAAAGTATATCCTGGATATTTGATATTTAATATTTTCTATATGATATAAAAGTTTGAAGGTTTGAAAAAGTATGAACGTTTTGGAACCAGTGACAAAAATTATATAAACGGTTGGGAACAACTGATAAATAATATAAACGTTTGGGAACCACAGATTTAGAGGACGTAAAAGTTTGGGAATCACTGATACAGAGGATGTAAAAGTTTGGTAACCACTGATTCAGAGGATGTAACAGTTTGGGAACCACTGATAGAGAGGAAGCAAAAGTTTGGGAACTACTGATACAGAGGAAATAAAAGTTTGGGAACCACTGATAGAGAGGAAATAAAAGTTTGGGAACTAATGATACAGAGGATTTTAGAGTTTAGGAACGACTGATAAAAAGGATATAAACTTTTGGGAACCACTGGTACAGAGGATGTTAAAGTTTGGGAACCCCTGCATTAGACAACAATTGAACATTCTGTCCTGGAAAAAGACTTTAGGACCCCAGCACCTTTGAAAACTGATGGCAAAATGACCAGGTCTTGAAGTTTGCTTGTCTTGTTGGGGGTCCTCAGTGTTCTGAGGAGGGCCAACTGATGAGATGACAACAGGGTCATGGTCCAATCCAATAGAAGAACCAGTGTAGTATAAGTTGATGAAAAAGCTAGGACTGGTTCCGACAGAAAGGAACCACAGAGGAGTGTATCACAGAGCTCTGGCAATCAAAAAAGGATACAAGGGATATTAGGAAGGTGTTTTTAATATCATGGCTCTTGATAGGTTTTTCAATTTTGTTTTTTTTACCCTTTATTTCACCAAATAAAATAATTAAATTCATAAAAATTCTCTTCTTTTTTTTTTTACATTTTTGAGCAACAGTAATGGCGTCAGCCCGACTTTCCAGATGGTCAGTCCATCTCTGGGACCTTTCAACCACCAGTCATAAGACAAACAGAGACACGCTGAGAATAAATGATGCGGAGTCGCAATAGAGATGTTTGACAGCTTGGAAAAAAGATGCTCAGTGACAACGCAGCTCTGTAAATTATAAAGAACATAACCTGTCCCTGGGCTGAACGGGGAAAGAATAAATTGTTTCGACATGTATAAACAGACAGCGCGCAGACAAAGATCTCCAAGGTGAAGAACCTCGACTTTTTCAGGATTCATTTTTCTCATTAACGGAGGAAAACCTGGTTCTGTCTTTATTTATACACTCTCTGTGTTTTCTAACAAACATGCTGCATGTGGTTCCCTCTCAGTCACACCTCAGAGCAGGTCAGAGTCCACACACACACACACACACACACACACACACACACACACACCTCTGTGGGTGAATACTCACAGGTACACCAAGAGCTGAATCTTGATTAGCAGCAGATATCACTGAATAATTTATAACTATTCAATTTGAACACAGACTTATTCAGGCGTCTGCAATGTTTCCTGCTGGGCTTCAAGAGTCTCGTAACAATTATTTCACCAGACTATCCACTTAAACCACTGGATAAAACATTAAAATCTCCAATTTGTTTGAGGAATGATTGGATTTATTCACTTCTTACATGTTGGTCCAGTAAACAGACACTTTTTTTTTTTTTTATAACGTCTAATTGCACCATTTTTCAAACCAAAAACACCAAAACAGCTTTAACTGCTCTTATTCTAAGATGCAAATATACCGTCAGCCCGAGTCGACCGTTAACTCCAGCCAGAAGTGCTGACAGCATGGGGTGAAAATTGAGGTCTAAAAGCCCGGCGTGGTGTGAGAGGCAGTTTGCTGTTGTGACTCCAACTGTGTCCTTCAACCATCTGATTCTGATGATTCCTACGTGATCACATCAGACGTTTGCCCCGCAGATCCCTCCTCTATCGCTTCATCAGAAGGCGATTTAACGTATCTCACTTAAATCTCCAAAACACGTTTAAAGGAGACGCTGTGGTATGTTTGAGTGGAGAAGAAAATGTTCCACCCATGTGCTCCTGAATTATGCAAACAGCGTATTCCGCTACACTAAATGACCTTTCATGATGTTTGTGGCCATGTGTCGTCCTTGGGCTCTCAGCCTGAGAGTGAAAGATTATGCAACCAGGATGACTACACTGGACTGCATGTTAGTTTCAAACGTCCAACATGTCAGGGATAACAAGGCCGGATGAAGAGCATCCCTTTGGTCGCACCTTTTATGGAAAATGAAGCACCGGCGCTGGAACAGGTGAAGAGAACGGATAGGGCTATATTATACCACATTTCCTACATTCATGAAGGGGGCCGAGAATAATGGACATAAGCTATGGAGAAGATCGCCAACCTTAAAACTCATCTTTCCACGGAATACTATTAAAATATTAAAAAGCAAAACTTATTATGGTTAATTTATGTGTTAACCCTTTTATGTCCTGACCAAAAAAAGTTTAAAAAAAAAAAGATTGAATTGCATATTTTATGACTTTTGTGGGGCATTTATTCATTTAATATCTCAGATGCTTCATAAGATTATTTCATCAAGACATTTTGTATATCATGGAAAATAGTTTATTTTAATTAGGTTAGCTCAACCTTTTGAAAAACCATGTTTTTAAATTGGACTTTAGGTTAATACCTCCTACTCCATTGCCGCTTTGACCTGTGGTGTCCCCCAGGGCCCCATCCGTGGCCCCTTACCTTTTTAAGCATACATGCTGCCACTGGGTCATATTATAAGCAGGTTCAGTCAAACTGCACATGTAATTCAATAATAATAAGAAATAGTGACTCAAAATGTGCTCAACCAAACACTTGAGCGGGTTCTTAAAGGTTAGACGGGGGTAATTAGACCTAAAAATGTTTTTAAAAGACTCAACTTTTAAAAACCTGTATCCCCTGCCCCCCCTTTCCAAACTTGCTGATGCATTTGAAAACACCAGCAGACACACAAAGGCATCGTACGGTGTCGAGATACCACCCGCTCGCTAAATTAATTTCCAACTAGACGCAACCCCAGAGAAGAGAGTCTGGGATTCGACTGCCTCCTAATGAAATGAGATTTAGACGGCAATTACACTTAAGATTCAGGCAGTAATCACAGTAGGCAGGAAGTATTTATGCTTTCTGATCTCTCTCCGCTGCTTTAACTTCACCCCCTCAATTCTCCCTCAATGTACGGACCCAGGAAACCCATTCACCATACATATATACATAACCTATTTAAAACCAAATGACCATCAAACTATTTAAACTACAGTATCAATGATAACTTAAAATACTTAAAATGTACGCATGAGTCCAATCCACCAGAATACCCATGACTCCTGTGGATCTGTATACTCACCCGCATATATACACGTCGTTCAGTCATAACATTACAACCACTCACATTCCTCAGGGAGCCTGACCCCGAATGTGTTGCCGGTTCTCCGGTTGTCCTTCCATAGACCCACTCGAGCCATCACAGCCATCACATATTCTTTCCTGTTTTCAACACATAAACTTCAGGACAAAATGTTCACTTGCTGCCGAATATAGCCCACCCAGTCAGGGGTTGCAATGTAATGGTTGATCAAGCCTATGGAGCCTTTATAACCACCTGAATTCACTATGGGATCAACAAAGTGCCTTCCTGCTTGACTTCCTGTCTCTCTGTCTGCTGTTCTGTCTGTCCATCTATCTGATGTTTTTTCCATCCATCCATCCATCTATCTGATGTTTTTTCCATCTATCCATCCATCCATCCATCTATTTATCTATCCATCCATCCATTTATCTATCCATCCATCCATCCATCCATCTATTTATCTATCCATCTATCCATCCATCCATTTATCTATCCATCTATCCATCCATCCATCTATTTATCTATCCATCCATCCATCCATCCATCCATCCATCCATCTATCTGATGTTTTTTCCATCTATCCATCCATCTATTTATCTTTCCATCCATCCATCCATCTATTTATCCATCCATCCATCCATCTCTCCATCATTGATGCATCCTGAGTCTTTTACGTCATGTTATTTCTTGACTCTGGATTAAGCCCCGCCCCTCTGTGGATGGGTGTGGAGGATTCAAACTTTAATATCAAGGATGTAATCACACTGCAACAGTTGGTTACTAGCTTTACTTTAAAGATTAGGAACATTACATCAACCTCTAGAGGGAGATATCTTAACCATGATTTTGTCTCATTAATAAACACTCACGAGGTTCTAAACCGCAGAGAATCTTTACATCAGATCATATTCCGATTCTGAAATATAAAAGCGTAAACCAACCAAAGTTTTTCCACGTCTAAAACCTAAGAACTCCACCCTTATGGCATTTAAATTTCCCATGAGCAAAACGTTTGATGTCATCTGGATCCTATGATGAAGAGCTGATGCGAGCCTGGTACCGCGGAGCGCCGGCTTTGATAGAGTCCGCTCTCCTCCCGACGGGTTGACAGGTATGAGTCATGACTCCTCTTGTCTCCGCTTCCTCTACCTCAATGTTACGTTGCACTCAGGATGACCCTGACGGATGGCGAGGAGCACGCCGCTGTCACGCCACGGAGGATGACAGCGCTGTCTGCCCTGGCAGCAGGACGCTTCCAAACCATCTTCTCCCAACAGACACTTTGTGTCACATCGCTGTGCTGAGTGGCGAATCCAGTTTTAACCAGCATGTGTAGATGTTTTAAAAACTCATAATTTCATAAACATAAAATATTATTCCTGGGTGAAAATGACGTCGACGCTGGTTGACCTTCAGCTGAAGCCTCCCACGGCTCCGTAACCTCAAAGTCTCTCTTCTTTGTTTGTATCATCTCACCTGAAGCAGCTGCGACGCTGATAAATCAAGGATGTTCTGTTTTTGTGACGCCGGAAGAAGAAGCGATATCTCCCATTGGCGCGGGAACTCTCCTCTGAGATAATCAGAAGCAGCATGGGGCAGGTGGGCGCTGCAGTGACTCATCAAGTCCAGAACGGCAAAGCATTTCCTCCTGTCACAGCAGAACCGGGCCGGCTGGACCAGCTGGTGTCACATGTCACCTTTCATACGGCCATATGGAGAGAGAGGATGGCCTCATCGGCCCTCATTTTCCTCTACAAGACTTATTCTCGCCTTCAAAGCCAGGCCAGTGAACATTAACTGTGTTTATGTGTGTGTGTGCGTGACTCTTATCCTGGTACTGGTCATACTGGGGAACGGCGTTTCCGTGGAAACCTTTAACCAGCTGTGTGACGGATCATGAGACCAGAAGAGACAACAGAACGAGCTCCAGTTCATGGGAATTGGAATGTGCGTCTAAGTCTGCTGGAATACATCGAGCGTGTATTTGAATACGTCAGATACATCGTGACGGAACGGTTTTAATACCTTTTCACTACATTGTTTGATCACACCGATGGCTGCGTTGTAGATGGAGATGAAGGAATAGTGGAAGTGAAAGCAGAATACGGATTGGAGGCTCCGTATACTTCTTAAAAGTTTGTATAGGGATCACCTTTCAACAGCTTTAAATTCACGGAGCTCCGACATCATGTCCTTGAGAGATTTAATAAAGCTAATATACAGAATCAGTTGGATTCTCACTATTTGGGAACTTTCACCTGCGGCACAAAGAAGCTCTTCTGCTGTCAGAAAGCAGATCAAGACAAAACTGAAAGCGAGAAAAAGACCAGTGGGAGACCAATTGAGCGAGGAAACAAAATTAAACAATCGTCTCTCCCATCATGTGACCTCAGATTTTCACCTCAAATTTTCCCTGAGCGATATCCTCCAGAGGACCGCTGTCACGGTGGTTTAACAGATGGCATAAATATCTGAGCTTTAAAGTAAAATGTTCCTTTAACAGCAGCGGCCATAAAAGCCTTGTTGGTTTTAGTGCTCCGCCTTTAGCGTCCTGGTTCCTGCACCTTCCTCCAGGGTCGGAGGATCCATCATTCATCAGGCCTGATTAAAGCCAGTGACACAGTGTGAGTGGGATGATTAGGATTATGAAGTGGCCGTGAATCTTCACAGATCAAACTGTTAGGAAATATAGAAATGGAGCTTATGTGGCTTTAAATGTGGAGTTTTTTCCTGAGCTTCCTGATCCTGAACTATCTTTCTTTCTTTTTTTTAAACTAAATACAGCCAGACGAATTCATAGCATTATTGGAAATTATTATTTTGCGGTTAATAATGAACAAAAAAATAGGCTGATATGTATTTCTATAAGCGGCACATGGACAAACCGGTGCACAGGTTTCATCCACAATATCATGATTTTATCATAAACTGTATTTTTCTTCTCAAGAAGATGGAGGTTCCTTTGATTTCTAAGAAGTTGACACTCCTGTTCTTAATCCTGCTAAAAAATCTCCACCAGCAGCCACCAAGGGCACCACCTCAGCAGCATTTGAATATCAGCCCAAATCTGGATTGCTGGCAGCAAAGCTCTGGAATCAGGCCAAGCCCACTGAACCACTGACACATCGACTGTGAGCTGGAAACAAATTACACCTCCTCACGGGCGCTGCTGTCGTCGAGTGGCAGCAAATCCTTGAAATCAGGTTCTGTGGTGTAAACCTGCGAACCTTACGTGGGTAGTAGCACAGTAGCCTCTTAGCGAGAATGTTCCGGGTTCAAATCCACTTCTGGCCTTTCTGTGTGGAGTTTGTTCCCCCTCACGTAGTCTGGCATCCTATTCCAGACAGAAACATGCGATAAATGTGAATAGGTGACTATAAATTACCTCTAGGGGTCTACAGGTGTCGGACTTCTGACTTGTTTAGCCTTCCTCTCGTCACAGAAATATATTCTGTCATGAGGTTAGAGGCTGAGCAACTCTCTAGTACAGAGTGGACGACAAGAACATTTCACTATACCTGCTTAACTCTGCTAATTCGTCATTAATACGTCACTACATCCCCAAAAAGTTGGGGAAATGATGGAGTCGACATCGCGTCCGCATATCCTTTGACACGATAACTTAAAGGTTTCATGGAACCTCATTCAAATTTTATACCTTCATAGCCCTGAAAGCGAGGAAGAACTGGATTGATTTTTGGCAAAGATCAGTTAAAAAATTCTGACCCTAGAGGGAGCTTTATCGCCAATTGTTTTCGGGTCAGAATTTGTGAGCTGTTGGTCCGATTTTTTCATATTTAACTCACTAGAGGGAGCTTTTTTAAGAACTTTTTTTTTTTTTCGGAAATAACTTCACATTTAATTGGAGGAGTTCAATCGAGGGGATGTTTTGTACGTCGCAGGAGATCGGCGTTTGTTCCGGGATTTCTCTTTCCTGTCGATGACTTACATCTGTATAGGTCTGCTTATACAACCTTATGACAAGAGAAAGGATAAAAAAGATACGTGCGCTTATAAAAACTGATAAGGGAATAACATTAAATTATTTAATGAAAACGGAGATTATATTAGGGTGGCTAAGTTCAAAATCGGAATTGTATGATATGCGAAAATAGCTATGAGGAAAAAAAAGGTATTCTTATTGCGCTGGATACTCAGTGAGGAATTTCTTGGGGGCTTCTTTTTAATAAGTCCGCTGCTCTCTGGTTCCCAGTCCTCCAACATGTCATGTTCATTTTAAAGCGAGGAGCATCTGCAGCATTGTCAGTAACATTATATCTGTAGCATGAACCGCTCAGTTCCGAGACCCTCTGGTGACATTGATGAAGAAAAATGACCTAGTTGTGTCATAGTGGAGTTGTGGCTGTAGTAGTCGGTGCACCACGGGTGAAGGAACCTCTGTTATGTGTTGCAGGGGGGACATATTGATCAAGTGCTCACGATTACATTTCAGATGTCTGGGTTTTGCCTCCAGTAAAGGTGCATATAATAATATCCTAGATGAATATGGATATTAGAACTTCGTGTCAGAAGTGACGTTCGCAGGAAATTAAGTTTGGAGTTTTTATTCCCACCGAGACACTTCCTGGTTTCCCAACACAACCGGCTTTTGGATGCGGTCTACATATAGCCTCTAGTCGTATCAGGCCAGCCAATAACCAAAGGGCCGGACAAAATACAAACTCCGGTACACAAGCAGAGGTCTGAACCAACAAACACTGCGAACACTTTCAGGAAAAAACACTGGAATGGTCAGCTGGTGTCACATGTGGACATGGGAGCACAGATAAATGAACTGGAAGGAAGCGGTTAACAAGACGCCGGCGTTCATAGTCTGACAGGACGGGTCAATCAGAGGGATGGGGGGCACCAGGATGAACCGGGAGCTAGAAAACCAGATGAATGCGAGTCTCGAGACCAAAACAGGAAACAATATGGAACATAAACTTATACTGACGAGACATGAGGCCTTATTAAGTCCTTCCCATGACATGTCATGACATGACATATCATTCCCAAAAGTTATTAAGTCCTTCCCAGGAGATCATTTTTTTCCTTCGAGGTCAATCAGCCCGATTACATCTGCAAAAGAGTTAAACACACGGTTCTCTTTTGCAGAAACTGCGTTACCATTGACGTGCAGTTAGTTGAAATGATTGACGTGAGGCATTTGTCAAGTGTCCCAGATTGAATCTTCTTTTTACTGACGCCCAGGCTGATCACCGCTGCCTCTCGGTGTTACATTTAAGTTGAGTAGATCTGCAGAGACGTAACCGACCTCCTGCGTCAGCTACAGCGACCAGACCAGCGTCTTTTGATGTCAAATTGCATTGCAGCTACGCAAAATGCATACAGGTGGCCACGGCTACGAAGCGTTACGGCGCCTGACACCGGAAGACTGCAGGTAGTTGAAGCAGCATCTTAAAACCCTAACTTTAATGAGAACCGGTTGTAATGACGACGTACTTTTTGTTGTTGCCTCTTCTCCGATATCACTTCTTAAATTTCCTCTCTGAAAAATAGTTGACATTAAAACCGTTCCCATGGAAACAAACGAGCGCTGCACTCAATTAAAGCCAAGGAGACGCAGCTAATCACTTTTTTAATGTGGGCAAGAGCTGTAAACAAAGTGACGCAAGGAGGAGAGGAGACGGAGGAGTATGAGTCACTATCTGTTCCTCGGGATGGGCGGTGTTTAAGGCGGCTGGATGGTGGGATCAGCAGACAGCCTGGTCTGACCTCGCCATTATCCCCGCATCATTAAACGCTAGGTCAGCTTTCTGCGCTGGTTGGGAGGACTAATATCTGCTGTGCAAGGCTGTAACAATTCCACGACCAACAAGGAAGTGCATCACAGTTTAGGTGCGAGTTATATTTTGGGCATTTAAGCTCACACAGCGTTCAGTCTCAATCCCTTTATACCCGTCAGGTGTCGACATTAAGAAGTGACGCCACATTTATGAAGGCGCCGACTGTTTTCAGAACGCTTTATGAAGCTACACAGACCGTTTTATTCCCGGGTTAAATGATACTGGCCACTCAATCGCTTCCTTACATTTTCCTTAAGTAGGAGTCGTTATTTTCACACATCTGTGGCCGACGCTCCGGAGACCAGTGTGTGTTGCCATGGCAACACCGCAAAAACAGTATGCTTGGTTCTCTAACAAAGGATTAAAGTTTTCTTGAGCAAGTATGACACACCTTATTTATTGTAGATTTGGGCAAGTGTAAGTTTGTATCATTATTAAGGTTTATTTGTAAAATTACAATGTTTATTAGGGTGTTAGATTTAAAGTCACATGACGACTCGATCTCGGGAGAAGTAGCTCAGCAACGCAAAAAAACATATGAGAGAAAACAGAAGGTGAAAACTAGAATACTTACTAGAATACTTATTACCTAGGTCCGGTGACCACGGTAATAATTCATTCTACTACTTTATTAGGGTATTATCTGGAACTTTCATCTGATTCTTAGGATTTTTCTTGACTTGTGTGAGTTTCGTTAGCTTTGCTATGCTAAAGAGCTTTATGCTAATTTCAGAATGGAGTTAAATTCCTACCAAACATTTACGTAGAAAAGAAACTTGCAAAGAGGGTGGTTCCCCTGCAAACAATACGATTTGAAAATAAAAAACACAATTCACAAATTAAAGTTTTCTGTTTTTTTAGAAACACAAAAATGTGCTAGAGACAACCTTTAGCAGGTAAAAGTACAAGAAAAATCTCTGTCACTACTTTAATGCAAGCGTCTTCAGATTTGTGCACACACAGGTCCTGTGTAGTTCACATTTTACAACAGTAGGAATCGCTTTACCATGAAATTTCACGCCTGTTAACTGAATAGCGGTGAACTATCATCTACTCTTCATTAATGGGAATCACAAAAACCATAAACTGTGGTGAGATGTCGGGTAACTTGGACAAAAATGTTATCTTTTACTTCTCTGACCTCATCAAAGAGAAGCTTCTACATAATATTGTTGTTTACACCATCATTGTTTGGGGAAATGAGGCATTCGCTGACTGTGGGACACAGGAAGAGACAACCTGGCATGCTCATGGTCTAAAGCGGAAAGAATCGTTTCTGCATTTGCATATCCACTGCATATCGGTTGATTAAAACAAATACAAGAAATGCGATCAGTTTACACGCACAGAAAGTGAAAGACACACAAACTTCTATCCATAATCTACAAACTGAGTCACAGCGACACCCATTGGTGTAACAGGTGAACTACACAGGACCCGTGTGCACAAATCTGAAGACGCTCGAGTGACAGTAGTGGCACACACAGAGTCACGTGAGCTTCTTCGTTTTGTGTAGTTGTAAGAGATTTTTTCTATACTTGTAAGATATCCTATAATCGTCTGAAAATGAAATGAAAGTGAAAATGAGAATAAGATGCCGGCATGCACATGTCTCTACGATAACTTCCTGCACCATCAGAAAGACTGGAAGCATTTCTTGTACAGTAAGATGAGTATCGACCTCCAGGGAAGGTGAGGTGCATTCGGAATTATCAATATCATATCACCTGATCTACAAACAGAGAAAGACTTGGAACAATAGTGTCCCTTCCCAGAAGGGATTTTTTTTCACAATTCTTCCAAGAGCAAAGATCCAGAGAAAACATCAAAGGAAATGCAGGCTTTCGCCTCAATGAAGGTCAGGGGTCATGGCTCCAGAGCTATCGGGATTAGATTCTCTAGACTCGATCAAGGGAAACATGAATTCTTTGTTACAGAAAATTGAGTTATGAACTTGACGCTTGGGTTGCGTATTGTGCTTATTCCGGTTTATTAGATTTTGGCATGTTTTAGAACGAGAGATGAGCATAAAAGCATTAAAGTAGGGGAAATCTGGAGCGGGTCCAATACTTTTTCCCAGCGCTGCATATCTGTCACATATCCACGACATCTACAGGCTGATCTGATCATGACCCGCCATGCTGACTCAGCAGAATTCCCATCCTTATGTGCAAAACATCCTTTTTTGCAAATCATGTTATATAATACATAAGACTATATTTCATAGATGATAACCAAATTTGATTTCTTTCCCAAGGCTTGATTTCTAATTTTTTAGAGCGGTATCTAATAATACGATACATCAAAAGGTCCACTGTAGAATCTTCAGGATTATGTAACCATCTTTTTTCTCCAGTTGTATCTGTGCTACGACGATGACTTTTGTTTGTTTGAGATTTTAATAACCTGTCACTGCCAATACAAAGTATCCTAAAAAAAGGTTGGTTGTCGGTAGAATGCTACTTTGACAAACTAACTCCCTCTCTCTAAACACTTTCGAAGATGTTCCAGGAACAGCTGAAGGTATCAGCCAATCATATATATAAAAATGCAACAAATAATGATATATTTAATTTATGACGCAATTTAGCTTTGGATCAAATCTCAAAGTGCTACAAGGTAAAAGCAGATAATTGTATAAATATATGACCAAAAGGCAGCAATGTTGATTGAAAGTTATAGGTTATGCCAAAAAGGAAAGTTTTAGGTCTTTTTTAAAATGTCTCAGTTGTCTGTGGAGCCCTCAGATGGTCAGGGAGGACATTCCGCAGATGAGGGGCAGCAGAACAGAAGGCCCGATCACCCATGGTGCTGAGTTTATTCCGACTTTAAACTGACTTTAAAGACAGAATTCTCACTTTATTCTCAGATTTAAAGTCTGAAAAAAAAATCACGTAGCCATTTAAGACCCTGATCCTCTTCCGTACAATTTTTTATCTAACTTTTATTTAAGCAGGAACATACCCCATGAAGATCAAGGATGATTTTTTACCACGGTGAAGGAGGCAGCAACAATATGTCATCATAATCAATTAAAATCCACGGATGGAGCCGAGTCGGTTGCTAAGCTCTGATTGAACAACAACAGTTAGAGTGAGGGCTTTGACAAAGAGCTAATTATAAATTATCACTTTGTGCCGCATTAATTAGGCTTTCCAGACTTAATGGGGATCTCCTGGACGATTCTTCGGCGTCAGCTGTTTCGAATAGAACAACTCATTTACCGCCATCATAGCAGGTGATCCAGCAGTTGCTGCTGACACGGTGGCAAGTCCCTGCTGTGAAGTGCTAAATCTGGCGATGGCAGGTCCTCTCTCACCTTTCCATTCTAATTTAGCTTCCGTTGACGAACAACAACCTTTCCCAGCTCTTGATCGGAGCCTAACGGCTGTGAACTCATCACCAGCTGCCATCAGGCAGCAGAGAGCCGCCGCAAACTTCAAGGCAGGGAAAAATTCATTTGATTGGAATACGATTAATTAATCGGAATCGCGCGAGTCCTGTCTCTTTAAGAGCGTGGCCTTATGGGATTTGATATATGTGGCCTTCAGGAGCTTTGGGGAGTTGCTAACTTAGCTTAAGCTTGCATAAGCTAAGCTTAACTTTGCATAAGCTAAGCGCTAACCTGAACTAGCGCTAACAATGAGTTCTACTGAGTAGCCGGAGAGCTAACATCACGTAGCACAAGCAGAAACGGGAGTGGTATTTTCTTATCACCCCCTAAACTCAATTTTCATATCATCTTTTTTATTTTATGCCATTTTATTTCCTGCTTGCTTCCAATTTTTTCGAAACTTCTGGTTTCGATTCATATGCACCAAATTTCTTCAAATTTCTTCTGTGTCGTGATTCATTGGAGGTAATTCAGGCATATTTACAGTGTACTATATCATAGCATCAAATGAAAAGCATAAATTAAAGGACTAAAAATCCATCGGACTAATGTTACATAATAGACAGATTTAAATATTCTTAACCTCTGGTGGAGGTCGGCTATTCCTATTCTTGAAAAAAAATGTTATTTTGGACGCTTTGTACTTCGTACATACTTATATTTGAGTTAATTTTGTTGAACAGTGGCAATTAAGTGGGAAAATAATTAATTATTTATCACATTATGAATAAATCAGGGTGATAATTTATTAACTTTTGACCTTTAAATGATGTGAACGGGAAACTGTGACGCAATAAATAATTGACTCTTATTTTCCGATGGATCTGGACCTATTTTGCAAACTTTTAATTTATAAAAAAATGAAACTTAATTCTGTATATGAGGAAAATAATGCTGAACCTACACTGACCCCAAGATGAACATGTTAAGCTGCACATGCTAATTAAATTTCCATATTGTCACATCCGTTATATCTCGGTTATGTTCTTGCACATCCCCTCATTAGCATAATCTGCTGTGCATAAAATCCACTCACTTATATAAATTGACAATATTTCTTTGCACTGACACCGCATCGGGGTTTTTTTCTCCGTGCACGCCGTGTTTGCTGCGTTCAGGGATCCACATTATCTAACATTCTCCATCTTTTATGATGAGTCACAGAACCTACCCTGGGCGACAGAGTCGGGAAAGGGGGGAGCGCCGCCATCTGAATTCAGCAGCAGTCGGGAGGAGATGGAGGGAAAAGGGCAGTTTATTTTAAGATGCCTCTGTACCACTGGGTACGTTTGTCAGGAATCATTTACAGACGCTCCAGTGGAACTTAAAAATAAGATGAATATGTACGTGTGCGTGTGTGTGTGTGTGTGTCTGTGCACACACACACATGTTTTAGTGGCAAAATATTTTTTCGTAACCCTATTATGGTTTCTAAAATATCTGTCTCTTTTGTGCTTTTCAGTTTTTAATACTTACTAATTACTTTAATTATTAACATTCTGGGAATCTGGCTAACTCTTATGCTAAGCTACGTTGCTGCTAGTCGGGAATGGCCTGATATGAAATTGTTAGACAATCTCTACTAACTCTCATGAATAAAACACTTTCCAACATGTTCAATGGCCTTTTTTCTGTGTTTTTTTAGCATGTAGTCGTAATCAAATGTGATTTAAAGGAATCATACTCCGTCGTTCACAACGGCCCGAGAATAATCCCGAAACCTTCCAATCCCCTGCGTTTTATATGCAATCCCCCTGGTTGTACTCCTCAAATTAAATGTGAAGTTATGTCCGAAAAACAGTTTTTATAAAGAATATGAACTATTAGAGTAAAACATGACATGTACAAGATAGATCTTCTCGATTTGATTTACGTGGACCAAATTTGGAATAAAGACGTCCAACGGTTAAGAAATCACGGCCAAAAGACTTTTGAGATAAAGCCCCCGCCCTTAGTGTCAGAAATATACAACCAACCTTATCTAAAATCAATCCAGTTCTTCCACACACTAAGGTCTACACGGATATAAAATCTGAAAATGATCGATGAAACAGTTTTCAGGTTAAGTCCAGACACCAGTCTTTTTCCTTTAAAAAAAAGAATCGGACCACCACCCCCGGTTAACGGGGGTACAATCACTTTTCTTACACCAAAAAACCCGTTCAGCCTCGGTCGGCTCAGACCAGAATCTATCTCTCTTTTGTGCTTTCCCTGGATACCAGGAGGAAATTCAGCCAAAGTGGAGCACAAGGTTCAATTTCCACAGTCTTCCAGTCCACTTTAGTTTCACTGCTTCAGGGAGGAGCGAGGGACAAAAGTGGAGAAAGTGGGGCGAGCAGGGACTTTCTTGCAGAAGGCTGATAAGCACCGGCGCGTCGCCGCCGCTACTGTAGCTCGGCCGGAGGTCTTTCGACGTCGAGCTCTCTCATATATTCATAACTGTGTTGGATTCACAGACCAACAGATCGGCTAAGGAGCCACATGAGACTCTCGTGACCGCCGCGCGTTCACTTTCTCCGTTTCCTGCTCAGCTTCATTTGTTTTAGCGGTACAATAAATCCAGCTCCTAACAGCGGTTCCTCCGAAAGAAGAAGGCACGGAAGCATTTTAGTGTTTTTAAGATGTTAGCTTGAGTAATGACATTGAGAAAGTATAATGCCGTCTGTTGCGGAGTCGTAAATCACAGTGGGTTACGTCTCAATGAAGAAAAGCATGAGGCTTTTGATTTCTTTAACAGCGCTCTGAGACCGCCGCATCTGCTCCTCGTCCATTAGCCGGACTTTTAAAGTCATGTTGGTCCAGAAGCTGGAGCTGAAGCTTTGATCCTATGAAATACTGCTTCAACCCCTGAATCAATGATGGGGAATCAAAATCCTAATGAGACACTGGTTTGACTTCATGTTTGGGTTTTTTCTTCATCATACTTAGAAAAGTGTGAACAAATATTTAGAAAATGCTTTTTCCTGTTTTGAGGTCGTACTTGAACACAATGAATAACTGAGATTATTAACATATTAATACAATGTTTAGCATTCAAACCTTTTTCTTCGTCTGTGTAGATCTCATTCACGCTGGTCCTGGTAGTCCATGTGAAACCTCTTCAAGCCAAAAACAGAAGTCCAGTTACTTTGGATTCAACCGTTTCCTTCATGATGATTTTACAGATTAATCCAGAGTGAACATCTTCAAAGAACAGATTTAGTGACTAAATGAATTGTCCTCGCACAGAAGATCATTTAGTTTTAGGACAGTATCTAGAAATCAACTATAGTGGCATGGGTGATCGGGCCTCGTCTGTGGAATGCCCTCTCTGACCATCTCAGGGCTCCACAGACGACTGACACATTTAAAAAAGGACTTAAAACTTTCCTTTTTAGCAGAACCTATAACTTTAATTAACATTGCTGCTTTTTGGTCATGTTTTTATATAGTTATTATTTTATTTTTTTATTGATGCTTTTATCTGCTTTCACTTTGTAGCACTTTGAGATTTGATCCAAATGTAAAGTGCATTATAAATTAAAAGTATTATTATTATTATTATCATATATTTGCTACGTTGGCACCAGAGGTGAACAAAATCCCCAACTACGACCCAAAACCCCCAAATCCCCTGCATTTTACAAGTAAATCCCCTGATTTACTTAAAATTAAATGTGACTTAAATAAAAAACTCACCGATCCACATTGACTCAACCTCCACTATTTCTATGGAAACAGTAAAAATACTGTCTTTTTAATGGGAGAATAAAAATATGAACTATTATTGTGAAAACAGAATTTATATTTCCAAGATAAATGTCTTCATTGGAGATAAATTTAGACACAATTATTCTTGTGGTTGGGAAGTTGTGGAAGAAAAATGTTTTTTTTCCCCCAAAAAAAACAAATTAAGAGTCCTAGTGAGAGAAATATGAATAATATATATATATATATATATATATATATATATATATATATATATATATATATATATATATATATATATGGGAGGTGGTTCAGTGATGTTCTTGGGAGATGGATCCTTGGAGGGTCTCACAGACCTCCACTGGTTAGCCAACGGTACCCTGACTGCTGTTAGGTACCAGGATGAAACTCAGAGCCACTATCAGACCTTACACTGGTCCAGTGGACTCCGGGTTCCTCCGGGTTCTGGACAATGCCTGACTCATGTGGTCAGAGTCAGTAGGCAGTTCCTGGAGGATGAAGGTACGGATGTCATAATAATAATTTGAAAATGATCCATGAAAGAGTTTTTGGCTTATTTAGTGAACATGAAAGATCTGCAGAAGAAGCAGCGACGTTGAAGGCTTCCATTATTTCCCTGACTTCTCTGGGATGTAAAACTCAAACAGTCTTTTTTTTTCTTTAGGAGCCAGGAAGCCTGTCCTTAGTCGACATAGTCAGACGGTCACTTTAGGAAGTAGGGGAAAAACAAATGGTAGGAATTATGATTTAATGTTTCCTGCCAGATAAGGATGAGCTCAGAGAACATTTATCAATAAAAATAAGAAAAAGAAAAAAGCAGAGGCCCTGCAGCGATAAATACAGCCCTGGCAGTTTCCCACCCATCACAGAAATGTCTCGGCAGTCAGCAAATAGAGTCGGGAGCAGCGGCAGAGGGAGTTACTCCTTCATGCTGGGGATCTCCCATCTCCTAATTGCTGGCAGGTTGAAGCCGTTCTGTTTACTGGCTGTTTCTTTTCATGGGTCTTCATCTGTCCTCATATAAGATGGAGGATGGATGGAGGATGGATGGAGGATGGATGGAGGCTCAAGGAAGAAAACCCAAACAGAGAAAGAGTGAAAGAGTCACACAGAAGGACCATCTTTGAAATGGTGGCAGTTTTTCTCTGGCGTTCTCCCTCGCAGTCAACCATCAAGATTAACAAACACGGCTCTCCGCTTACCGAGGGCCAAATCTGTTTGCGTGACATTATACTGCACCCCCAAAAAACACCAGCGCCGCTTTTGTGGGAACAGAGATGTGAATTTGCCGGGTTTCCTCGCGTTACGCTGGGTCTGTTTATGTTTTTGTTGTTTCTCTGCTTGAGCGGCGCTAACACTCTGGATGACATTGAGTACTGCCGGTGTTTGGACGCCGGTAATGAAATCAAACATTAATTCGACTCCTCTGTGGTGTTCTCCTTAGGTCAGCGATCTCCTGGGGGCGGCAGCTGCTGCAGCTCGCCGCCGCCATCCAAACCTTCCATCCATCCATCCATCCATCCAGCATTTGGATGAGGACGAAAGAAGGAACAGAAGAGAGCGGCGGAGAGAGGAAGGAAGAGGAGATCAAATGCGAGGAGGAGAAGGGTTGTCCCAGGAGGGGGGAAGGCCGAAGGCTGCACCTGAATGCATCATGAGTGTATCATATGAGAGGGGGGGCATCCTGAGATTTGGGTTTATGATCTAATCCTCAAACTTCAAAAGAAGAAAAAGAGAATAATGTAGAATATTCTGCGACAGTTTTGATAATCAATGATCCACCAGAGGTCTTTTTTTTCTTCTTTATATAGTAATATTTATTGAAACCCTTTCCTCCCTGAGAAGCTCATATATATTAATCGGAAACTTTTATAAAGGAGAATCTGATAGCGCTCATAAAAGTGCAGTAAAAAAGTTATTTGACACAAATAATGTTTGTTTACTACAGCAATAAAAAAAAGGTGTTATAAATGTTTTACCAGGAGGGTAGGTAGCCCATCCTTGATGAGAGATTACATGCGACCCCCTGCCCTTCACCACGCTGTGATTGTCACCTTATTTTGTTTTATGCACAACTTAGTTTTGTTGTGCTTGGATTTTTTTTTTTTTCTTTGAAGGTTTTACCACAATAAAATGATAAAATAGACTTTTTTATCCCCAAAAATGAGGCATGTATAGCAATATTGGTGGGTTTTTTGCGGCACTTGTGAAGCTGAGAATAAATTATTTTAGGTCGTACCTGTCCACAGAAACCAAGGTTTTGTAAAAACACATCATAGTTTGAGCTAAATTATGTTTGAAAATGAAATTGAGGCGAGACTTAAAATAACCATTGAGCAGAACAGCTTAAAAGTTGACTGTTTTAAAGATTTATTCCACCACACACATCTGTTTAAACACGATGAAGGTGTAATGGGGGGTTTTTACTAGATTAAGCCCTAAACTTCAGTCACTAGCTGCTTTAATAGCGCTTCTTTTTCTTCTGAAGTGTGATGGAGTAAATCCTGTGGATATGTTATTTATTATTCTTTCCTTTTTTAATTACTTTTATTTTGTTTCCTATCATTATTTAAGTCTTTTACTATTCATCCCCTTAACTCCATTATCTCGTTATTTATTTAAAAGCACTTTATTTGCATAATTTATCATGTTAATATCATTATTTTATTAATTAATTATTATTATTATCTTAACCTCACATTCTATTATCTCAACTCCACCAACTATTCTTTGCTTTTTACATTCTTCTCTAAATTCATCCTAGTATTTTTTTATTATATTTTAACCATTTGATTTTGGTTCTCTCTTTTCCTGTAAAGGAAATTGAATTGCTTTTGTGTTTTTTTAATGTGCTTTATAAATAAAGATTGATTGATCGATCAATCGACGCGACAGGGTGGCTAAACTTGTGTTTAGCAGGTTTAGGCGTTGCTTAGTAACCGTCACTAGTTGCATTTGCAACTAAAAGGCAACACGAAAACTCCGCAATTTGACTAAAATCTACCTCTGGATAAAATTTCATGCAAATCTGCTTTAGTTTTTCCCTAATTTTTTGCCCAAAAACAACAAAGAAAAGATGATTACGTAGTTTTGAGAGAATATACATAGAAACTTAATAAGCTTTGAACTATTTCATAAAACTCTGGAATCGCCGAAATAGTTTACATACAAAGATCTCCTAAACTGTTAAGGGTTTTATCCGTTGCTTCTTTGTTTATTGAGATTAAACTGAATGATTTCTGTTTTTGACTCAAGGTTGAAGAAAATGACTGAGGAATAATTTTTTTTTTTTTTTTAAAAACATCACCCTAACCCATTTTGTTTTCCTCAGATGTTCAGATTTATTTACATTAATTTCCTCCCACCCACCGGTTTATCGCATATATGTGTCATTTGTCGATGCGGTTTCGCGGCTCGAGGGAATCCATCTCCCCGTTGATGCGAACGCAGCTCAAATGCAGGAAGGAACGAGACGCGGCCCGATCGGAGATCTTTTAATAATGCAGCGCTATTAAAACAGCAATATGCAACCAGTCAAGTGAATTCATATCCAACGGGAGAAACATTTCCATAATCAGACATATGAAGCTCATCGTGTGTTTATTCTCGGGTGAAGCCGTCGTCACATCTGCAGTGCTTGAATGGAAAGAGGTGGCGGTTCTATTCCCCCCTCCCCCAACATCTCGCCTGTCACTCATTCTGTCTCTTATCAGGCCACGAGCGATGAAAGCTCTAATCTAATCTAATCTCATCGAGGGAGCCGCACACAAACTCGCCGCATATCTCGCTTTATGGATTATCAAAGCAAAGATGGGAAGAAAAGTCCGATCGGAACCGATCACGTGAACAGCTTTTTGAACGATGGAAGACGAGGAGAGAGAAAGAAAAAGAAACATCCACATAATAGTTAAGGAGCGTCCTATGATGGGGAGCAGCTACGCCAGAGAACCCCCAGCGGGGGTGAAAGCCCGTCTCTGAAGTTGGAAACGGAGCCCGGAACGTAATCCTGTAAAAAAAAAAAAATGGTTCTAAATAAAGCTGCATCAAAATTTCACTCGCTTGTGTCCACGGCCCGCGGGCTCACTTACACCGATTTCACTAGGTGACATTCAACTCCGTACATTGATCCGGTATGTGCGGCACGACATTATGACTGAATAAAGCTTTCTGCTCTGCACCCCCCCCCCACATACTGCAAAAAAACAACAACAAATAAACAAAACCTTTGTTCTCAGAAAAGCTACATCCCCGAGTGGAACATTACGATATTTATTATATAAGTCACGTGCTCATTTACATAAATTCTGCTCGCGGGTTGTTTAGCGTTTGCAGCAGTCACGCAGAGAAAGGTCACGGCAACAAAAGCAGAACGGCAGTGAGGACCATGTGACCGGGGGGAAAAGGCTCCTTTAAAACTGTAGAGCTTTTGTTTATAGCTTCCAACCAGAGGTGGGCGGTTGCAGGTTCTGGCAGGCAGCTCGTCAGAATGAGTGACAGGTGTAGGGGTGGGAAATAACACACCAGAGCACAAACGTTCCTCTTCCTGCGGGTTTTCAGTGTTTTCATGCGTTGATGGTGTGGTTTCTGAGACGAGGTGGATCCTTTGGGTGGAGCTACACCCCCAAAACCCGAGGATGCTGGGTAAATTCTCTGAATAAAGGCCCTCATGCTGCCGGGTATCATTCAAAGTTTTTCCCCGTCACTTTCATTTTTACTGTTATATATATCCTCTTTGTTTTAAAATCATATCTCAAATTTTATAGTCAAATAAACATCAGCACGAGGAAGAAGTGGATTGATTTTGGGAATGACCAGTTGTATATTTCTGACACCAGGGGGAGCTTAATCTCCAAAAATCCCCCATAACTTCTGAAAACCATTTATCCCATTCAGTCCTTAAGTAAGTGGAGGAGTTCAATCAGGGAGACTTCTTGTAAAATGCAGGGGATTGGGGACAATAAAGGCCTAGCTACATTTTTACTTTTTACACATTTGTTTTGTGGCGCCAGATGTAACGTAATACCGAACTTCTGTTTGCCCGTCTGGTCCCTAAAATCAATCTGGAATCTTGTATCTTAATCTAACATGAACACATCTTTTATATAATACCGTATATAAGGAAGGCGACATAAGGAGGAGTTCAATCCTCGTTTATACATTTAATGCAAAGGGCCTCTCGCTCTCAAGCGATACCTGCAGCTAAATTAGCGCCGCTGAATGCTTTCCACATATGAATAGGTCTTTTGAAACATCACCGGGGTCCACTCAGGATCGAGAGTGGCTGTGGGCTGAAAAGGTACCACCGCTAATACTTTGGTGACACATTCTGCTCACAAAAAATTTCAACCCACACATCAGATGAAAACACAATCCCATTAATGGGGTATGCTAGCATGACGACCACCATTTTCAGAAATTATAGACTGGAAAAAGGCCAGGGCTGCTTTCTGGCAGCCGTTTTCCATCAAGATTGAAAGAGCATCAATCTGAACTTTACTCTCATGTGAAAAGGGAGAACAGAATCTGTAGTCCTAGCAGCTGGAGCGCACTGGAAATGGATCCTGGCCGTGTGGGTTTTTCGAAAAGCCACAACGCACATCTGCTGTTGTCATGGCAGGAGTCATTATTCCTGTGATCGGTAAAAGAGACGGCTTAACACGTAAGCATTTTAAGACCGCCGCTAACCACCTGCTGTGAGCTGAACGTCATCAGTTCTCACTAAAAGCCTGATCTGGGTCACAAATTGACGGACCGGGCCGCCGTTCGATTTCCTACCTAACTCTCCTTCAATGCCATGAAAAGTCAAGTTAGACGGAACTTTGTCTTTATTATGCAGAAAAAGGTGGTTTGCACATGCGACGGGTCAACAAACAGCACCTTTGATGAAGAAGGTGAGTAAATGCTCTGCTGCACAAACACTGGTGCCTACAAACACTTACAGTAGAATTAATGCGTCTCTTGATGTTTGATACCGCCCTCCTTCCAGCGTCAGCAGAAAGCCCCCCCCTCCTCCTCCTCATCACTTTCCTGCAGAGTTGACACTTCTCAGATCTATTATCGATGCTCAGGCTTCCCATGTCCAGGACCCGCTGCAAGGAAGGCGGTCTGATGGAGATGCTGAAGCCGTCTGTGTTGTTAAATGAAGCGATAGAGGTAAACAGGAAGTCCGACATCTCTAGCCCCGGAGCTGGATGTCTCCACAGCTGAAGCACCGGTTGGGATGGAGACTCCAGAAGAAAGTCCATCTGAGACCTGGATGCATTTATGTCTTGAGGGCTTTCTGTTACTTCTAGTCCTTTCACTTCTTCATTTCATGTCTGTTTGACCAACCGAATGTCTTTCTACATGTGGGGGACTTCTCCCACATACGTACACAAGCTGCGTTTTGATCTTCCGAGCCTCGTCTACGTTGGATTACTGCTTGTTTGGTTGGCTGAACATCAGAGCTTAATGAGGAGCAGTTCTTCTTTCATCACTTTTGGACTAACATCAAAACCCGAATGAGTAGCTTTTGCATTTTAAGAGAGGTTGCGATGTTTCCCAATGGCTTCCACTCTAACCGAGCTGTCAAAGCCTTGAATGACGGCACATCTAACTAGGCCCACGCTGTCGTCCCCGACAGACAGGGTCTTTTTCTTCTTTCGGGTGGAAAAAATGTACTTACATGATCAGAGAGTAAATATTGTATATTTAATAAGATAAGGAGAAGCTTTCGAACATTTCTAGAGGGAGAGAAAGTCGTACCTTGTATGTTTGAGGTCACATGAGATTCATTTCTCCCTTGAAACTCTGTTAACTTGCTTTTGGAAAACTACTCTGATGCCTACTTTGGACTGGAAACCAAAGCACGGCTCTGTTGGTGGATGTAAATCTACCTCTTTAAACCCTACTTGTTCCTCGTTTGTTGTGTTTGGTTAATATTCACCCTGTCACTCATGTACAACCCAACTTAATATTAAATTAAGGTCTTCACAGCACTAGAAAGACGGATCACGTCCGACTTTCACCGGCCACTGTTTCGACACCTTTCAAGATCACTTACAGGAAATCCAACGTGCTGCATCGGGGGCGGCAGTCTGTTCATCAAGAATGGATCAGAAGGCCTTTGCAAGGGGTTACCACATCCCAGCATGCACTCTATTCCCCAGACAGCATTCTTTTAGCGGTCCTCTGCATACATAAGTAATCAAGTGCGCGGCCCCTTCATGTCCATCAACAGCTCAGAGAGACAGACTGCCGGAGTCCAGTTACAACTTATGAAGGTCAGGATGTGTGTGTGTGTGTGTGTGTGTGTGTGGTGGGCTGTGTCAAAGTCAGATCTGATATTTCGTTAAGACTGTTATCCCTAATATGTCATTACAAGCTTAACGAGCATATTGAGGTTATGGCATATTGATTGCAGCGTAGATGAGGGTGGTCGACCACTGCGTCGTGAGACCGCCAAGGACAACCCATATTATGAACACAGGCTTTCCTTTGTGATGAGTCATGCATTAAGGCGCAATAGTTGGGAACCTTTCTGGAATACATCGCTGTGTCGGGGCGTCCCACAGTGTTCGATTAGCACACATCCTGATCCCAGTTATATTCAGTACCCACTCCTCCGATTTAACGTGGAAAAGACCAAATTGGCGTAAAAACCCAATGAGGTCTGTTGCTTCTGCGACTAATGAGTCTGATTCATATTTAGGTAAGTTCATCACTGAAAGAAATGACTGATCCCTTCACCATCACTCTGTTTTTCCACGATCGGCGTCTGAGCTGCCGCCGCCGATGCAACAGTTATATCCTCTTCCTTTTCAGCCTTAAACATTTTATTTTATTTAAAAAAGAGCTAAGAGGAATTACTTTTGACTTGATTAACAAATTACTGACAAACAAGGACGCAAAACTAATTACTCTCGTTTACCCTTGAGCACCGAGATGAGTGAATTCAGCTGGAGCCCCGGGGTCAAACGGAGGATGTGTGTTAGAAATGGAGCCCAGTCCCGTTTCAGAAGTGTTGTGTGTAAAATCCACTAGAAAGGGGATTCTACGCTCACGTGGGAACGTTTACCATGAATATCAGCCTGTTCTGAGAGATGAATCACAAATCTTACCTTTTAAGTTTGGAATACTCCAAATTTAACTTAACTTTTAAATTAGTTTATAACATAGTCATAACATTCCTCCAGGTTCTGAATACTTATCCACGCCCAGTGCTTCAAAAAGACGACGTTGTGTATGGAATTCTTTGGACCGACGTGATGATATAAAAACAAACCCTGAGCAAACCTTGAAACTCCAGTTTAAAAGCTTCCCCAAAAAAGAATCATGTTTATTATAGCAGTTGTAATTACAATGGGTCAAATTTTCTTTTGGCTCAACAATGATACGAAAAACAAAAGTTTTACCATTAAAAATGAAAATTGTGAACTTGTCGCTCTTATCCAGTACTTTGCTACCACTACGGTACCGCATACATGAATCTAAGAGCTGACGGATCCGATGAATTATCACGCTTTCCAGTCTCGTCAAAAATAAGTCTGGAAAGCGGGGACTCAGCGGCGGTTCTGCATATATGGGTTCGGTCCTTTGCGTTGAAAAGCTAATCTTTATGTTCTGGCCCGCACCTATAGCCATGAGCTTTGGGTAGGGACGGAAAGAATGAGGTCAAGAATACAAGCGGCTGAGAGGAGCTTCCTTCGAAGGGGGGTTGGGCTCAGCCTCAGAGATAAGGGGAGGGGTTCAGATTTGAGCTGCTGTTCTTTGGCATTGAATGGAACCAATTGAGATTGAGCATTTGATCAGGATGCCTCGGAATAGACCCCGACTTCGATGGAAGATCTGGCCTTGGAACACCTCATGACCCACCAGAATGAGCTGGGCAGTGATTGCTGGTGAGAGGGACATCTTCAATACCCTTCTTGGCCTGCTGCCACCGCGACCTGACCCAGAATAAGTGGAGGAGTGGACAAACCAGTTTACTTCTAGTGTCGACACCAAGCCCGGATAAATGGGGAGGTTTGCGTCAGGAAGGGCATCTCACGTAAAAATCTATGCCGAATCAATATGCGTAACGAGATCCTCCACTTTGGTAAACTCTAAAGGGAGGAGCCTAAAGAAGAAGAAGACGCTGAGATCATCTCTGGCCATATAAGGTGTCACCAAACCCGGGCCTCACACTTCCTCGTGTTGTTCAACGCCGGCAGAGAGAATCAGCAAAAACAAGAGTTTTAAATATGTAACGATATTCAAGACAGCGCTGCATCTCCTCATGAAGCCTTCTCCTCAGAATGAAGCAGTCAGGTTGACGGTGCTCCACTTACATTTTAATGAGCACACGCAAACAACCAGGCTGAGGAGACGTTCCTTCACCAGAACAAAACAGCTCCACACACAGTCAGAATCACAAAGTGCATATGCCTCGGATTTAATAGCCACGCATTTCCTCCACAAAAGGTAAACTGCTATGTTATCGCATTTGACTGATTACATTTTAATGAAAGACGTTTAATTACGCTCTTGCGTCGCACGCGTTACTGGAGATGACTATCCACAGATATATGAGAGAGAGAGAGAGAGAGAGAGAGAGAGAGAGAGAGAGAGAGAGAGAGAGAAAAGAGAGAGAGCGGGGGAGACAGAGAGAGAGAGAGAGATAGGGGAAAGAGAGAGAGCGGGGGAGACGGAGAGAGAGAGAGAGAGAGAGACAGAGAGAGAGAGAGAGAGAGAGAGGAAAGAGAGGGAGAGAGAGCGAGAGAGGAAAGAGAGAGAGCGGGGGAGACAGAGAGAGAGAGAGACTTTGTTTTGTATTCAGCAAAAACGTGAATGAGCTTCTGGAATCTTTGAATTTCAAGATGGCAGACCTATTACAGTCATTCTGAGCATATCCGTGTCATGGACTGTGCTGACACAGCTCCCTGGAGATGGAGAGCCGGTTTGGTTTAATCATCCACACACACACTGCATGATGATCTCACACACACACACATGCGCACTCACGCACACACACACACACACACACACACGAGTGGAGGGATTGTAACAGCACTGAGTCTTCATGAACTCATGTACCTGAACTGTCCCTCTACCTTTAAACACATCAACTCCTAAATCAGTGTGTGTCACTGATCAGCCATTACATTATAACCTCTCACAGGTGAAGTCAGAGTAGGATTTATTATTATTTTGTTAGAATGGTGCTCCTTATTGGGTGGGACATTTTAGGCAGTATTTTCGTATTGAATTGTATGCGCTGGAAGCAGGGGAGAAAAGGGCGAAGGTAAAGATCTGAACGACTTTGACAGGGGCCAAAATTGTGATGACTGGGTCAGGGCATCTCCCGAACTGCGAATTGTTTCCCGTCTGCAGATGTCCAAAGCGGTCTGAGGAAGGACAGCCAGTGAACCAGCAACTGGGACATGAGCGCCCGAGGAAAAGGTAAATTCTGGTTCTGATAGAATGATGTCAGGACACACAGTGAATGCACTGGACTTTACTTATACAGCACCAACATTCGTAGACTGATGACAGAGGCTACGATACAAGGTGCCACTTCTTCATCAGGAGTGATAGCCGGCCCCGCCATCATCCATTCATCACAGAAAGAACCATCAGGACTACAGGTAGGACATGTAGGACATGTAGGACATGTAGACCACAAGCATCAGGGTTTGAACCAGCAACCTTCTGATAAGCGGAGGACCACTCCACCTCCTGACCTCTGGCCGCCCGATGAAGCGTAATATTAGCCAGGTGGTCTTAATGTTATGGCTTTGAATTGTATAGGCATTTGAGTATACCTGGTCATGTGGACATCTGATGTTATAAAGGTACCTGGAAATATAATCATAGTTACTCCAGAACACGTCTTTTATAAATTAAACTAGTTTTCTCAAGGTGTGGCACACAAACAGGAAGACGGGGGATCATGCTTTTAATTTGTCACAGGAAGTGCCTGGAGTTCACAACAACACTTAAATCCTAGGTGTGTGCGTCTAAATAGACATTTCAATCATCTCAGCACAGAACATGTTTAATGACAAACTCAATAATAGGAACATCAGGTTGGGTTCCAGTACCATCGACATTATTGGGCTGCTATTATAGTCAAGCTGTCTGGTGCCACATAATATCACCTATGATGTCATATGACTTCTGAGAGGAACTTTTACTTGTAAAATGTATGAGTAGGAAAAAAACCACTTCTGAATAAAATAAATAAAATAATCATAAATTTAAAAAAAGGACCTGGATCCAGGTGTAACTGGCCAGGTGAGACTGGTTTTCTGTCAGAATAGTATGTGTAGCAGACAGTATGGCGATTATTTCCCCCCCCCCCCTACTACGATCTGTCCAAATTAGGCTCCGGATTGGTCCGTCTATTATAATCTTATCGATTCAAGAAGCACGATTCCATCGGAATTCAGAGAATTAATTATTCAAGTGTTTTCACTGCGGAGACACGCATCCAGTGTTTAAACGTTAGCCGAGCCAAACCTGTGACCCGTCCAACCCAGGATTAGAACAACTTTGCAGAAACCACCAAAAGCTTTTTGTTTTGATCCACTTAACCCACCGTACACGCACACACGCACACACACACACACACACACACACGCACACACACGTGACTGCCTCTAGCCTGCGGTCAACAGCTACAAAAGCCAGAGTAATGAATGATTTATGCAGACTGTACGCTGCCAGGCGTACGAGGCACATTAAAAATACAGAATGTACACACAGCGGCAAACTGGTTTTCCTTAACTTCCTGCGAAGCCCATTTGGGTATTTACACTTGAGTTTTAAAGGTTCTCTGGGGTCAACCGGTTAGAAAATTCCAAATAGAAGTATATATCTCTAATTATATGGAGGCTTTTAACGTGGCGATGTTTCTGTGTTGGTTTTTTTTGTGTTGCGTGTGTGACCTTAAACCAAGTGTCGCCTCCAGTCACATCAATGCCTTCACACTTCCAAAGACGTCCGTGGAACGCAGCTGACCACTAATGTCGGCCATTATCCACAGAAGTCATTTGAAAATGCCCTGAGATTTCTGACGTTAGGTTTTTTTTCCTTCTCACGAGAGGACAAGAATAGATCAGAAGTGACACCAGGCTGACCTTTTAGTGCTGAACATCTCGGCGGCGTCTTCTTTCTCCCGCTCAGAGGCTTCGGGGGGTCGATTTTTGATATTGACTTTCTTAACCTGCAGGAGGCACACACACACGCACACACACACACACACACACACACACACACACACACACACACACACAAACAGGAAAAGACAGAAGATAAAGTCAGATTTTCAGCGTCACAGTCGGGTCGCCCTCAAGTTATCTGAATGCCTCGGTGGCGCTCGGTTCTGCAAACCTCCATCAGCTGGCCTCCAGCTGAGCGAATCGAATTGACTGTGCGTGGCAGGAGGCAGGGAGCGGAGCATAACTCAGCCGACGTGACAATGCGCGGAATCAAATGTCAGTTTTGATGATTATTTGCTTTACCTCTCCACGACGGCAACCATTTAAATGGAGAGCGGAATTAATTAGCATTGAACCTCAACTGCAGGAGGAGGAGGAGGAGGAGGAGGAGGGTGTTGAGACAATTAAACAGGATGATTGCGTTTCTGCTTGTGCGAGAAAAAACATGTCACAGCACAAGCTCTTAAACAGCAGCCTCTCTTAAAGCTCCAAACTGGATCCATACGTCTCTGCTGTACATCCGACACTGGATGAAGGCCGGGAGTCATCCTCCGCTCTTTTATGTAAAGGTTACCGGAGACTCTGGAGGAGGAGACCCGGTAAAAGATAGGGTTCAATAATTGATGCGGAGGTCCGTGCAGGCCTCACTTCTCACCCTCTCCTCTCCGTAATGAGATGAGTGGAGGGCCTGAGGGAGGGGAGGGGAGGAGAAGGGGAAGGAGAAGGGGGTTATTAAAGCAGGTAGTTCGGCTCTACCTTTCCTTCCTTCCCCCTCCATCACGTACCCACCGTCTGCCGGAGTGCGTTATTTCGAGTCCACAGGAGTGGAAATAAGCAGGTATGAAAGGTTAACAAAGTGGAGCGACGCTAAAAACATCTGATCGTTCAGTCAGTCGACACGGAGAGCGTGGATTCAGTCGCTGAGGCGGCGCAGAAAATCCTCCGCCACTCCTTATTATTTTGACTGATCGTATTTTGGCAGGCAAGAGAATTTTTTAAAACGAAGCCGGCGGAGACGATTAATTGTCCCGACGTTGCATTACTTTAAAAAGGTATGACGTGCGTCTGATAATGCAGTTAATTGGATTCAGGATTAGAGGAGTCGGCCGGGGAGAAGCCAGACAAAACACACGTACGAAAGCTGTCGTCAAGCAAGTGGCCACTAAGTACCTCAACCAAAGAGAAGATCGGTTCTGTTTTAGATGTCCCAAATATCCCCCGCCCAAATTTCCCCCGCCCAAATACACACAAAGATACAAGAAACAGTGAGGACATAAATCAATAATGATAGTTCTATTTAGATGTGCAGACCGATTCATCGGCGCCGGGAGGCCTACTTTGAGGAAATCGGCAAACGGACGGTTAGCCTCACTTGATGCTAACCAGCATGAGCTAAGACGGCTCCAAACATCTCACAGGTAAACCGTAAAACACAAAGGTCGTAAATTGTAACACCAGTTAGGACAAATTAAGGCGTCTCTTCAATCGCGACAACTCGCCACAATTTGCTTAATCAAACTTAATTAAATGATACCGAGGTACATAGCAAGTTGAGAAGATAATGTTAGCATAGTGGCTTAAGCCAGCGGGCTTTGAAGATTTTATAATATCCCCGACTTTTCGGGAATAAAGATGAGCTTGTAATGAAAATTAGGCTAACATGTGGTTGGTTAAGATTACCGACATCATCATTGTTCACCCGCCACTTTTTAGCAGCTATAGTCTCGTATTATAGCCGACTTAGTTTAGCATGCTAGGATGCTAACGTGCGCTAATCGCAAGCATTAATGCTGTAGCGTTTACTGCAGCTGAACACACGGTGCGACAAATCTTACCGAGTATTGCACTTGTTGAACTCCAACTTTGCATCGGCACATAACTTTAAATAGGTTGAGTTTTCTAGTCGATGCAAAGACAATTACGGCAGCAGGCGCCATTAATGAGATGAGAAACACCTCGCCATAAATGGCTGCAGGTACAAGCACAGCGAGAGCCAATTATAATAAAATTTTTCATTTCATTAAAAGCAAAACTATCCATCTAATTCAAGAGAACATTGGAAGCCAGAGGAGGAGAGGGAGATCATTTCCATTCCTGTTCAAATATGACTCATCTTACAATTGGTTACACAGAGTACAGTCCCCCCCCCCAGTAGAACTCCCACCAGGAAAATAATATCAGGCCAAAAAGCTTTCAGGGGTCCATACGGAACCGGGACAAAAAAAACAAAATCCATTTAGCCTTTTAATTTGGGTAATGTGAAGCCGGCTTTACCTTCCAATAGGTTGAAGTTGAGCCCAAACCAATAAGTGTCTCTCTTAGGTAGTAATACACCCTAAAACGAAACTCAAAGCCCTAAAATGAAACCCGCATGGAAAAAATGAGGAAGGAGAGAATACCAGAAAAGAAGATACAACATATTAACTGAGATGAATCCGGCTTTCCTCTAAGAATCACTGACGTGATTTAGAAAAGGGCTTTTCATGTTAAAGACAAATGATGTGTTAGTGGACGATTTTGAGCAGCCTCACTTGAAGCCGGTTGGAAACGCACGCAAAGCATGAGCTAACGCGGAACCGAACGACTCAAAAGGCATAAATCTCGCAATTTGTGACCCCAGTCAGGACAAAGTAAGGCGTCTCTTAAAACCCCGGAGACGTTTTACACAAAAAACTTAATCAAACACTTCAAATTTAATCCCTCCGAAGAACATGGCCAGTTTAGAAGCTGATGTTGGCAGAGCGGCTAGAACTAGCAGGAGTTTAGTCCTTAAATCTGTCATTCATGATCAGATCAATCAATCAGTGAAACAAACTTTATTCTCTCTCTCTCTCTCTCTCTCTCTCTCTCTCTCTCTCTCTCTCTCTCTCTCTCTCTCTCTCTCTCTCTCTCTCTCTCTCTCTCTCTCTCTCTCTCTCTCTCT
>VRLP01003088.1:0-71184 GCA_009660295.1 Lophius piscatorius
ATGTGTGTATCTTATAATTCATCCACTGATTACACACCGTATGTGTATCTGATAATTTATCCACTGACTACACCGTGTGTGTATCTGATAATTCATCAACTGACTACACACCATGTGTGTATCTTATAATTCATCCACTGATTACACACCGTATGTGTATCTGATAATTTATCCACTGACTACACCGTGTGTGTATCTGATAATTCATCAACTGACTACACACCATGTGTGTATCTGATAATTCATCCACCATTTGTTTTCCTCCAATTGCACATTTGCACTTTCTTCAGCCCGACTACATATATATATATATATTTATATATATTTAAATATACCATTGGAAATCTGACTCTTTTCCTTTATCCCTTTTCTTTATATTTTGGTTTTTGCACACGTCTCAAAATGAGCAGATTCTGCGGCTAGACCTCTGGAGGTTGAATCACGTTGATTCCAACTGCATGTGCTGCATTGAGTTCCGCTCTAGTTTAATATCGATATCTATCATCTTAGTCTGACATGTCCCTTCAAGGACCTTCAGGAATCAATCTGTGGACATCAGGTCAATGGAGGCTAATGCTCAGCTGTCACCATTTAATAAGTCCAGAGACATTTAGACTCATGTTGTGGCGTTCAACTCTTTTCTTATTCCGACGATGACCAGTAATGAAGCAGAAGATACATCTGAAGCAAAAAAAGAAAAAGGGCTTTATAGTGATTTATTTTTGCACAGAATATGAACTGGTGTCCAGTAAGACGTATCTAGCAATGACAAACAATAAAGAACAAAATCATATATATGCAAACATATCATATTGAATGAAAAATGTCTGCACAAATTGGTAATGACATAAATGTCATACTGTGTCGAATATGAAACAAATATAGACGCTCTAATTAAACTTCAGGAAAAAGCTCTTAGAATAAACATCAATTTGACTAAACATAAAGCTAGCTACCTAGGAACTACATACATGTATTTAATAACTTTGATATGTCTTAATTATTTCTTTGGGGCGTTTATTAATTTAATATCTTAGATCTCTGTGGAGTTGTGAAGTTGTGAGTTGTGTCTAAAGGTTGTTGTGATGTGAAATGATTGGGGAATAAATTGATTCAAAAAAGTTACATATGTTAGGATTATAAAGTATGTAGTATTATGAGTATTATGTAGTTACATTTTTTTGCTTTGTTTTTGCATATGTTCTGGGTTGTTCTTTGGATGGTAGAAGAAAGGAAAAAAAAGAAAAAACCGTAGGCATCGGCCGATTCCTTTTTCGGTTATCTACAGAGATAGAACATGTATGTATCCAAAATAAGAATTATTCATCATCAATGTGAAGTACAGAATATAGCATATGTCTCTTCACAGCAGTGAGTGTGAGTGTGAAGGCGGTATGTTGGTGCCCTGTGCATCAGCCGTGAGATGAGATGGTCATGAATCCTGGGTGAACTCCACCTGTCGCCCAATGTCACCTGGGATGAGCTTCAGCACCATGTGACCCTGAAAATGACAAATGGTTATAGAAAATAGAAGGATGGCTGGATGGATGACTGTAAGGATGGATGGATGGATGACTGGCTGGAAGGATGGATGGATGGATGGATGGATGGATGGTTGGTTGAATGGGTGGATTGGTGGATGGGTGGATCGATGAATGGATGGATGGATTGGTGGATGGGTGAAGAATGCATAATTGGATCGATGGATTGGTGGATGAATGCATAATTGGATGGATGGATGAGTGGATGGATGGATGATTGGATGGCTGGCTGGCTGGAAGGATGCATGGATGGCTGGATGGTTGGAGAGGTGGATGTATGGATGGATGATTGGATGGATGGTGCGATGGGTGGATGGATGGGTTAAAGAGACTCTGACATTGAACGTAGATTCATGCACTCTGAACTCTACATCACTATGTCGTATGTAAATAATAATAAACACCCGTGGAGATAAATCCTTCAGGTCTCTCCTCTAAACCCACGGAAACAAATTAAAGACTGAGTCCAAAAAGGAAGAGCTGAAGGTGTCCATAGAAGAAGAAACTTGACCTTGAAACTCTCGGATGCTGACATCGGAGGCCTTCACAGACTCTTTTAGTGTGTTTATATTGTCAACTGGTCTCTTGCATCACATGATCAAACTCCTACCTTCATCACGTCTTTGTATAAAGTCTGAAGACGAGTCAGCTAGTTCATGTTGGCAAAGTCAGACCCGGTGGGAGAAATCAATCCTCCGCTGTGTTCGTGCCCAGACCCAAAAGTCAGACTGAATGATGGGCCGTGTTAAATCATGAGACTACAAAGTGGAAAGCTTGAACGTTTGCCAAAGATTGTTGTCAGCACTTTGTTGCTGTGCCGAGGAAGAACTTCCCACCACAAAATTCACATCTCACTTCAAAAGAGGAGGAAAATGTAACTTTTCATCAACAGACATAACTGACAGAGGATTGGAAGGATTTTCTAGAAAATTCTGCAATAGTATATAAGTGGGCTGTTCCATTTAGTGGTCTCCTCGGCTGATCATCTGTTTCCATCCTGCTCTGTCATCTGCATCTTCCTCTGTCCCTGCAACCAACTGCATGTCCTCTCCCATCCCATGCGAAAACCACCTTTTTGGTCTTTTTTCTCCTGCCTGGCTGTTCCATCTCCAGCATCCTTCCACCAATAGATCCACTATCCTTCATCTTCACTTGTCCTAACCATCTCGGTCTGGCCTCTCTGACTTCTGCTTCCGATGCCTCTAGCCTTGCTGCCTTTCCACCTGGTCTCTAAGACTCACGACATGTCTGTCCATCATATCAGCTAGCTTGTGACATCTACCTGCCATCATGCCAACATCTATAGCTCCTTTAATCATCCTGCTAGTTAACATTGCCAGTGGTCGTTAACCCGGGCCTGACTGATCCGGTTTAGAAATGCAGCCACACTGAGCCAAAAATATTCTTGAAATTCTTTAACCTTTTTCACTCTTTCTTACTAATTAAAGGTGGAATCCACTAACAACCAGAAACCTTTGGCCACTTCTTTTTAAACAGTTTTGTAGTTTTTGCGTTTCCAGCCTCACTGGTGCTGCATTCATGGCCCATCAGAAATTCTGAATCAAAAACGGACAAAACTAATTTGAGCCCCTGGTTTGGTTTGATGTTTGCCTTTTTTAATTTTTGTTGAAACGACTTTTCGAATGGGCCGAGATTAATAGACGTCCACTTTAGTTTATAGACAAAGAGTGCAAAGGGTTACATTGGGATCAATTTTTTTTGTTTTTGAACAAAAATAAAACCAAACCAAGAGTTAAGTAGCTTCAATCACGAGGAAGTGAAGCTAATCCGTTAAAATAAGATTGTAGGGGCTGCCAGGGGTTGAATAGAATTTTGTTGGCTGATCTGCGAATGGCAAATTTAATTATGTCTTCGATGATTGAATATGAATGAATGAAATCTTTTATAATGTGCAGTTGCATCCAATTATCCATTCATCCACCAATCTATCGATCCAATTATGCATTCATCCTCCCATCCACCCATCCATTCATCATCCATCCATTCATCCATCCATCATCCACCCATCCAACCAACCAACCATCCATCAATCCACCCCTCCAACCATCCATCTATCTATCCATCCATCCATCCATTCATCAATCCATCCATTCAACCATCGATCATCCACCCATCCAATTGGTTTTGTTGGCTGTTGTTATTATTATAGTTTTTTTTTGTTTTTTTTTACATACATTGTATTAATAATATGAAGATGCTGGGAAGAAGTTTTCGTTTGCTGTTTTACATATTAAACTTTATGCTGTATTCTCTGTGTTTTGGCTGAAATCTGAGGAGCGGTTCCCAACTTTTAACCTGGATAATAATCTATTCCACGGACCATTCTCAAAATTTGTACCCACATAGCTCTTAGTGTGTGGAGGAACTGGTTTGACTTTGGGAAAAGTCGGTTGTATATTTCTGACACCAGGTAGAGTTTTCTCTCCAAAAGTTTTTTGGACCATGAATTCTCAACCTTTGGTCCGATTTTGTCCAAATTTGGTGCGTATGAATCATCTGAAACTCATCCGATTCTTTGAGTCGTCCATTAAACAATACGAACATCATCAAACATGTGATCAGCCTCTTCTAGAGGACCTCATGTTTAAAACGGGCATCGACCTTCGACAGACGGCGCCTGAAACACGTTCAAACACTGAAATGATTGCAGCTTTCATTTGTCGTGTCATCTTCATCCTAAATCCAGCCAGATCTCCTCACACCGCGGTTTCGATAATAATCTGCCATTCACTCGCAGCCAAATGTGAATTAATCTGCTGCTCAGCTGATCCAATTCAGGCGACATCCAGAGAAGAGAGCGGGAGGAGGAGGAGGAGGAGGAGGAGTGCCTCCTGCCGTAACCACTGTCTGATGAATGCACTGAGCTTTCAGGCTCGATCAGATGCTTTAACTTCTTCAAGTATCAAAGCTGAGACATTTTACAAAGTTGAGGTTGTAATGTTTTGCAACTTAATGAGAAAACAGCTCACACTCTTCACACTCTTTAGGGAGGGAAGGAAGTTTATTGTGTGCTCTGATAATTCTTCCCTCTTCATGATGGTACTGGTCCTATGCAGTAAAGGAACCAGTCTGGTTTTAAAGGTCCAGTATGGAGAATTTGGCCAGGGGAAAGCTGTGAGCTCCCATCCCTCTAGTTCTCTACCTGGATTTTCTCCAAGCCGAGCTGGAGAACCACAACAGATGAAATGTCTTTGTGGTCCAGTTAACCTGGTCCAGAAATCATCTCGACGGGCCATGGTCGGCTGCTGGTTCTGGAGTGTTCGCTAACCGGGAGGAGTGATGGCGCGCTCTCAGCCCATGATCTCGGGGATGGGGTTAGATCCGGGCGGGGATTGGGCGCTCTTACCCTTTTTCTATCGAGCTGGTTCCAGGGCTAGTTCCGAACCGGAGCCTGACTTATTACCAGTCCTTTGCTTTTCGACAGCTTAAGCACCAGCTCCTGGCTCTCAAACCTGGTGCCAGACAAGCACCAAATCTTTGCTGGTCTAGAGCCAAGAACATATTACGTTATACGATGATGTAATGGCGTGGCTTATCTTGTATAAAACAACCACGGGCCGAAGTGTTGTTTTTTTTTTACTATGTCAGTACTTTTATCATTTGGATTTATTCTCTTACATGGCTCAGGCTCATTGTGACAGATTTATCTCTGATGAGGATTTACGTGGTTAAGACTTAACACGTTCTTGTTTTTCCACAAAACTTTACGTACATTTATCCTCTTTTACAGGAAAATGTCATTTTGTATTTTGTGAGTTCTAAGCATTTTATTTTGTCTTTCTTTTCTCTTTTTGACAAATTCTACCTTTTCTTAGATATAATTGCCAAACGTCTTTTAGTGGTACATTCACACTGCAGGTCTGATTTCTTTGCTCATATGTGACTCTCTTATGTAAGTGTGAACAGAACAAACCACATGGAATCAGACACAGGTCAGATTGTTGTCTTGCATGTTGACTTTGACATCATCTTTCAGCAACATTTGTCACAAAGCTGCGCCGGTGGGAGTCTATTTTCACACAAATTCATCGCTATAAACACTATAAACCTCATAAACATAACTATAAACAATAAAACATCACTCTTAACACCATAAACATCATTATCGACACCAGCGACGTCTCTATAAACCCTATTTACATATCTATAAACACTATAAACATCACTTTAAACGCCATAGACATCTCTATAAACACTATTTACAACTCTATTAACACTATAAACATCACTCTAAACAACCTAAACACCAATATTAATGCCATAATCATCAATATCAACACCATAAAAGTCACTATAAACACCATAAACATCACTATAAACACCATAAACATCATAATAAACGCCATAAACACCACAATTAGTCTTTTTCACACAAGCAAGAAAGGTTTTAGGTTTGAATCCAGCTTTCTGCTCGTCCAAGCTGTACCCCGTCTCTCAGCTAGTGTCAGCTGGGATAGGCTCCGGTGATCCTGCACAGGATAAGCGGTTACAGTAAACGGACGGATGGATTCCCTCTTGCAAGTCAAGAGTTATCCGGTGGATGGTGTTGGCGGCGCGGCGTGACCATCTGGCACGCTGGCAGGTTCTCACTACTCAAGACTTGGCACTGGTGAGCTGGTGGCACATGCAAACCTTGTTCCCCGACAATGATCAAGTGAGAATGGTTTAATATACCGCAGTGGATTCCATTCGATTCGTTTAGGTCTGTCAATCATTTATTGAGTTATCAATCCTGCCCGCTGTTCTCTTCTCTCCACTTCCCTCCAAACGGGCCATTTTGTTATTACTTCTGCTACAAAGCAGCTGTGTGACAAGCAGCGGGTCACACAGAACACTTGAAGGCAGCATTTTTCTGATCGGTCAGTCGTATAAGTGAGCCGCTTCTCAGCTTGAACCCAAAGGCCCCGGGGCTTAGATCAGCGATTCTGCCGAGCCCAGAGGGAGATGGTTCTGTTTGTAAAGACCGGCTGCATCACTGCTGCAGCTCTTAGTCTTAATTTGTCCGCTACTCAACCTCCCAGTGAACCTCCTCATGCTCAAGATTATTAAAACGGGTTCTTTTCCCTCTTTTTACAGCCGGACATTTAGAACTAGAACTTTTCCCTCCGCAGAGACAAGTGAACAAATGAACAAAGATGATCCATCGGATCACAAAAGGACGGCGCCGTTTACACCTGTGTCTATCAGGCGTCTCCAAATGTGTCCAGCTGAGCTCTTGTGTTCAGATTTCATTGCAGCCTACGTCACTTCTGCTACAAGGTCAACGGGCGCCGTAGTTCTCGGTCACGTCGATCGGGCTAACTAACAACATGATGTTAGATGTTTCAAGAGCTAATATTTATGTAGGGACTATTCCAGCTGTTGAAACTGACAGGACAAATACATTCACGACTTTCTAAAGAACGCAGGACACGGCGAAGACCACCAGACCACCTGGGCGAGTGGTTTGAGTGATCGGATCAGAATGCGTCTTGGCGGTCGTATACATTTGACTTTAGTGACGTGTTTCGCTGTCTGCGAAAAGATTTTAAATCTTAGACTCCTCATGGAGATTGTGATCAATAGACATCTGCTCCTAAAAGCAGCAGGATAAGTCCAGGTTATGCAGTGGTGGCGGCTGATGACTCTGCTGAGACTTAAGCGGCTGATGAAAGATGCTGAATCATGGGGGCGGATTCAAAGTATGAATCAATGCTCATCATTTCCGGTCTTAAAACAGAATTTCTTAGAGCCAAGCAGTCTTGGTCCGTTCTTTAAACCCTCATATCTGAGAGGGTCCCGACAAATAGCTCAAACACTAATACTGACATGCATATATAGAAATGAGTTACGCTTATATATTTAAACTATATATGAAGAAGAAATTTTCCATTTCAAGGCACAGAGAGAATCTTATTTTAAGACACAGCAGCAAGACGATTGGCTAACAATCATCATGTGACCTGTAGAGATGTCTACGGCCCCGGACAATGAAATCACGACTCAGCATTCCTGATATGTGTTAATGGCAGGATGTGGAATAAACTATGGCTAACTACGCAGATGAGTGGAGCTTCGACGTCGTTCATGAAATCCTCTGTTTTCGCTGTAATAATTATCACCAGCTCTTCGGTCGCTCTAAATATAGTCTCTCCTGTTAGCAGGATTTTTAACACAGTGATGTGTTTGTGATTTGCTCAGAGGGAAAAGCCTCATGACCGACTGTGTGTGTGAGTTTAATGGGAAGAAGCCAAGAGGGTGAACGGGGAGAAACGGAAACACGGTGCTGATTTCCCTTTAGCTGCTGAAGGTGTTGTTACTGTGAAATGAGTCACCGTCACACTCTAGAGGAAGGGTATCTCTGAGATGCGGTGATGAAGATGAGGGCTCACGTGTATGCAGGGTAGCTGTGCGGGACATTTCTAAGTAACACAAAGACATAGCTTGCATTCGAGAACATGGAAATGGGGAAAGGTACCTCAAAAGTTCCAAAAACTCTACAGCAGTTGCAATAAAAAAAAAAAGATTTATTGATTTAATATCTTAGACATTATATTTGGCATAAAATGACAAAATCCTTTAGTTACGCATGTTTTTAAACAGCAAAAAAATTATAAATCTGACTTTTTTTCATGATGAACTTTTGTCTATTCATGGAAAATAATCAATGTTAACCACATAAACTCAACCGATTTGGTAAAGCATGTTTTTAGAACAGGATTTGCCCCTTATTCCACTTTTTTTTTGATTATAACAAGTTACATATTTGTATTTAGTAAGTCCTCACATGCTTTAATATACAAGAGACAATCCTACTTATCGAATATAGGACTTAATCAATAGCCACGGTGAATGCCTCCCCCCCAGTGGCCTCTTTGACATATGGTGTCCCCCAGGGCTCCATCATTGGCCCCTTACTCTTTCAATGGGTCATATTATAAACAGGTTCAGTCAAGTGGAAAACATTTCTAAAAAGAAATAAGAAAGATGCGCTCAACGAAAACACTTTGCAGGACAGTAAATAAATGGCTTCCATGGAGAAACTCTGTGTCACTTAACATTCACACAAATAAAAGCCCAAACATGGATAAGTGGAATGTATCCAAATAGTAAATAATCTGTATTTTATTTAGTTAATCTTTTTGAACGTGTACTTCAAAAGTATCTGTAGATACTTTACAGATTATTATTATTATTATTACAGATATTGCAGTAATGCTCTATCCGTTCCTTTATGCTGGTCTGGCATCGGTGCTTTATAAGATATGAAAATTAGAGAAAAAAATAAATGGTAACGATTGGAGCTGACGGGCAGAGTAGAAAGGAAGGAAAGTCGACTATTAAGAATTTGGGATTAAACATTTTCCTCAAGGATTTAATCATTTATGTTGTTTTTGCCTGTTTTTTTTTTTTTTTTTTTTTTTTTGAGGGTGGCTGTTAGAGCCTTTGCCCGGAGGGTAACAGATGAAAACTGGAAAGAGTGAGTGGGTGTGGTGCCGGAAATGATTTGCTCTGCTTTAATAAGAGCTTGGCATCTTATTAATGTCTTTTTGGCTCGTCAATTTGATGACTGGCATTCTGCTGGCAATAACTGGAATCATTTTCATAATGTTTGTATGTTGTTCCATGACATTACCCAAACAAAAAAAACCAAGATTGAAGGTTATAACAAACTCTACGAACTCCCCGTACAACATCTTAACATCTTAAATTAGTGAAGTAGTAACAAAACACATTACTTATTTATTTTTCTTTCAAAATAGTAAATTTACTCACATTTTCTATTGTACTGAAGAGAACAACCAAAAAAAATGGACAGGATTAAAGGAGGACATCAGAGGGACAGTCCAGGTTAGACGTCTTGGAGACGAAGACAGAGAGGACAGATTGAGATGGTTTGGACACGTGAAGAAGAGGAGGGATAGTGGATCTACTGGTAGAAGGATGCTGGAGAGGGAGCTGCCAGGCAGGAGAGAAAAGAGAAGATCAAAAAGGAGGTTTCTGGATGAGGTGAGAGAGGACATGTAGTTGGTGGCTGTGACAGAGGAAGATCTTCCATGGCAAGATGGAAACAGATGATCTGCTGTTGTGTTGTTTCACACAGGGTTACCTTTATTCTTTAAATCCACATGTAACAGGAATCCATCCAAATCGCTACAAAAATGGCCAGACATAACTTCAGGTGGGCATCTTTTAAAAATATTTCACTTAAATGATCTTATGTTAGCATTTTTGGGGACATTTTAACGATGGCGTCTGTGTCTGATACCAGCGTTTTCAGAGACAGCAGTGGAGCATCTTGTACCATCTCAAAAAACATTCGGTCTCTGGTTTTCAATCTAAACCTCTTATTTCAGTAAATGTGGAGCTAATATTCAGAAGATCATTCGTGCCGTGAGAAGCAGCATGTGTCTGCTGCAACAATGCGGTACAATTATATTGTATTCAGATAATAGAATCTTACAAATAGGCCTTCTGTTGCTCTGGAGCGGAGGGGCACGGCTGTGGACGTGTACTGCAGTTTAAGCATGAGTCAGTAAAAAGGATGTACGAGGAGGATAAAAAAATCTTCCAGCATCTTTGCTCCCTCTGGTCGGTTCTCATATTCTTCCCTCGTTCAGCCTCCCACTCTTCTGTCTCTTCCTCTACCTCTCTGTAACGATGCCGTGTCTGAACGCGCTACTGCGGCGCTGCTCTCACAGTGGGAAGGCTTGCAAGCCCCAGAATGCCTCTCTAAAGTCAAGCACTGCGTGGGAGTGGACTGCCCCTTTAAACAGTGTGTGTCCAGATTAACGAGCTGCGACCAGGATCCACCTCGCAGCTGCCTGTCCGACCCTTCTGAAGAAGAACATCAGCAGCTTCTTCACTCTGATTTTCCTCGCTCTTCTGAATACCTCCCACCTCTTACTATGCCTTTCATTCCTTGTTGTGCTGTTCCTTAGAGGTCGCAGTGCCCTTGAGCTTGCCAGGCTGTGGAGGAGGAACATAAATGTTACAGTACGGTTGTAATGAGGTACACACAGATGCTTTCCTTTGAGCCAGAGTGGAATAAAAAGTAAATAGTTTATTGAATGCAGGCAAACAGCAGCAGGTTTTTTTTCTCCAGCTGCTCCGACATTAAAGGTCCGTGTCTACGTCCAGGCTGCACATCAATAATGCACACAGGATTGGGTTTCCTGACGTTTTATTGCTCTGACTCACCGGTGACTCCGCTTCAGGCCCTGACTCTGCGATGAGAAAGTGTCACAGAGATGAATTTTTACAAATTTGGAAATCGTACTGAAGCGACGCGACGGCCCTCCGAGAAAATCATGATGAATCAATGAAGAACGATGGAGCTAATGTGGCTAATTAGCACGATACGTATATCTGCTGATTGAAATGTTGCGTTTGATTTATTTATAATCTCTGCTGTCTTAATTTGAAACCAAAATCTTGTGGAGGGGATGAACATGTTATGATGCAAAAGTCTTAACAGCAGGATTAAAAACTAACAAACTAAAAAAACAGTGTGACTCCAGACCCCGGGAAATGAAAAGGTGAATGAATACTTAAATTAAACTTTTTAAAACTGTCAGACAACGACACATTATTAGAGAGAGGAATTTATGCCGGACACACTGTACTGTAAAAGTTTTTTATAGTGAATTTACAGTAATTAACTTGAAGCAGTGCCGACTATAAAGTACTGTTGTCCAGCTTTTTGTTATATTTTAGAAATACAGGACAAGGGACAATTTTGAGCAGCAGTATAACTTCCTGCCAAGGAAGAGAACTACAGGTGAGATGTTTGCTCTCAGAATGTTGATGGAGAAGTTGGAGAAGGTCGGAAGGTTTTGTGGGATTGCATGAGGAAGTCTGGAGTGACAGAGAAGTATGTTAGAGTGGAACAGGATATGGATATTGCAGCATGGCAGTGGTGAGGTGTGCAGTGAGAGTAACAGGTGGGTTCAAGGTGGAGGTGGGACTGCATCAAAGACAGGCTCTGAGCCCCTTTTTGTTTGCTATGGTGATGGACCGGCATACAGATGAGGTCAGGCAGGAGTCGCCGTGGACCATGACGTTGGTTGATGACATTGTGATCTGTAGTGAGAGCAGGGAGCAGGTGGAGGAGAACCTGGAGAGGTGGAGGAATGTGCTGGAGACAAGAGGAATGAACAGAATACATGTGTGAATGAAAGGGAGCGGGTGGAGAAGAGGTGGAGAAGATGCAGGAGTTTAAGGACTTAGGATCAACTGCATTGCGGTTGCCAAGGAAGGAATGATATTAATGCAGCAAAATGATTTTCACATTTTTACTATAAATGTTCCTTCATTTTTTAAAGTGTAAGAAAGCAGGAAATGGTTCATGCTGGCAGTTTTTAAGAAACCAAAGTTCGTGTTGCATCAAATCCACCAAAAGAAGATAACACATGTGAAATCGTTAACCTTTACAGTATAACACTGAAATTCCCAGAATAAAACATTTTCAAATTCATGCTGAAAATATTTCACACCACCTCAACCCCGGAGGCTAATTCACTGCTCGTCCAGAACTTCCAAGGTTTGGGTTTCCGTACAAAGAATGATCGTTCTTTGGCTTCCAGGCAGGAAGTCAAAGAATCTGAGTTTACTTGTGACCTCTTTGCCACGGCTGCAACTCGATATCCTTTCCGCTGGCTGGCTTTTGGAATCCTTGCTCGTCCAGTTGTAACTCCACCAACGGCTCATCTGTAGACATTTACGCATGCAGACGGATAACACAGAGGGTTGAATCCTAACGAGACCACCACAAAACATCTAATTCCCACTACTCCATTCCCTCACCCCTCATCCATCTCCCTCTTGATCAATCACAGTTGACTCCTGACCGGGTATAACCGCGCCTTAACCTGACAGCCATCCAGCTTATCCCACAGGAGACCATGTGCCGTGACAGGAAACAAATAAATAGAACACTAGGCAGTTAAATTGGCTGATTTCGGTAATTCTGTATTTGCTATTTGTCGGCAAAAACAACACAGCCCCAAAATCTATAAAATAAATCATCTTAGTTGAACAAACACAGCAGTTTGACTACATCTCCCTCCTCGGAGCATGGACATACAAGCCACCGGCGGGGGGTTTTCTCCTCAAGATGCAAAGCCTCATGGGAGATGGGCAACCGACAAGGGATGGAAGTAGCCCGGGAGTAGAAAATGAATCGTGCATGAAGAAATGTTAAGACCGTTGATGCTGAGGGAGAAGAAGTGTTGGTTGTAATTTGGATGTTTTTTGCTGAGAGAATGGGGTTTTTAGCAGAAACTGGAGCTGTTGGCTCACGGACAATTGGATTAATTAGACAACGACTGATCTGTCCACACTGCTGGCAAAAACAGATCTGTTCTGGGGGAAAGGATTTATGGAACGTGTCTGGATGCTTTATTGAATGATGACGCACGCGGTTCTGATGACCTAATAGCTCCCAGCCTCCTTTGTAATTATCTGGACAGTGAGGGCTCGCGTTTTGTGATTATAGTTTTTTTTACATAATGATATAAAAAAGAATAAGACCATTACGGTCAGCATAATATATGTGTGGCGATAGCTACAGAAACATGTTTCATCACCACAGAAAGATGTAAATGGTGAATGGACTGTACTTATATATAACTTTTCCAGTCCGCTCAACCACTCAAAGTGCTTTTACAACACGAGTCAGCATTCACCCATTCACACAAACATTCATACAGTGATGATAGAAGCTACTAGCATGGCGCCACATGCTGATCAGGAGTGGTAACCATTCACGCCATCAATCACGCACCAATGGAACAGCCATTGGGAGCAACTTGGGGTTCAGTGTCTTGCTCAAGGACACTCCGATATGTGCGCTGCAGTGGCCGAGCCTCGAACCAACAACAACTGCACTACCAACTGGGCCACCGTTACCTGCTACCAGGTGTGTCGGCATTCCACAGGATTTGATTTCCACTATTGCCTGAAGCTCAGAAAGCTCCTCTCTTTCTCCGGACTGCATGTTAATGTGAAGGGCTAGCTTGATTACTAATACAACTAGTACCATCAATCCAGAAGCTGCCGTGGGATCAGAGCGGAAACTGAGTTTGATTTGGGAATTGGACAACTGAGGGGAGATGAATGACCTGATTTTGTGTTGTCGTCTCTTAAATAAAGCAGGACTGCTCTAGCTTGAACTGTCCTCTAACACGCCGGTAATCAGTGTCGAGAATAACTCAGACAACTGGACTCTCTCTTAACGTTATTTGATAAAGACATCAGACTAGTGGGGAGATAAATAATGTTGCTACTGCTATGACCATAGGGTGTAGTTGTAAACACCCCTGATTTGGAGTCATGTCACTTTTCTAATGTGATTGAAGCATGACATAATGCAAGATGCATCAATTGCACCAGCCTTTAATGGAACATATATTTGGGTATCATCGGCATAGCAATGAAAATTGATCCGTGGCCACACATGACTTGCGCTCTAGGTAGCATGTAGTGAATAAATTCGGGCCTAAAATAAATCCACAAAATAGAGAAGCACATGAGAAGGAGGCGTCTCGAAGCATGACGGACACACCAGTTTGACAGATAAGTAATAATAAAAGCCTTTAAAAGGTGTTAGCTTTCCAAAATGGAAAATGGAATTCAGCTACAAGCATGGACCAGGTTTGTCAGCCTCTGACCGCGAAAGTTAAGAACCATTGCCTTTCACCGTAAAGCTAACATACAACTACTGACTGAACTACCAGTATCAGCCACGGACGGGAGATCCCGATACTCTATCTCAATTCTGTCTAAGGTTCTGACTTCCTCTCCCAAACAAACCTTCCTCAACTGAACAAACTACATCAACTACTCTGTTTATGCAAATTACGTTTTAACAGTTAATAACAGTAAATTGCACATCTTGTACTACGTGTCATACAGCTCATGCAGTTATATTTTATTTTACAATCTGCTGTTCCATTAAATGGTGACTTCGACCTTTGCATGCGAACGGCTGAGCCTTTTGAGAATGTTCCTGTCAGATCTAATCATCATATCGATTAATCAACATGGATTGACATTCTCCCTTGTGGATTTTTTTTTTTTAGAAATCCATAACTCGACTAGCCTTTTGTAGCTCCTGTCTCCTGTCACCAGGAATTGACTGGTGTCTCACACTGCGTACGTCCATTCCAGTTTGAGTGTGGAAGTTGATTTGAACTAACAAGTATGACAAATGTTGCATAGTGTGTTGAATCTGGAACAATGGATCCTCCTCAATGCCAATAATTGCCATTTTGGCTTTGTTTGGAATGGGAGGGACATCACAGAAGGGCCCTGAAAGCCCACCACTGCATTTAGCACCTTCAGCAACTCAATCCAGTGTAAGGAATTTGTTCTGGATTAAATTCATATAAACCAGTTGACGAGTAGGGATAATTATAACCTTCATATATTACATATGCAAATAACCAGTCTATTTTATTCTGGGCAATGAGCTTAAACTTTCCTACACTCTGGTGTGGATTCAAAAATCTGTCCTAAAATATGAATGATTGATTGGAGCTACATTTATTCATGTATTAGTCCAGTATAACTGACTATTCTTTAAACATCAACGAATGTGTTTCACATTGGACCCGCTTTAGAGATCACGTACAGCCAGAATGAATGTGGGAATTATCTGCACTTGAGCTGCATCACAACAAACAAACTCCAACGGCTGAGTGAGATGCTGCTAAACGCCGTCTACGTGAAAACAGAGCTGCTATCAGACTCCACCAGCAGGAACGAGAGGCTTTGCGTGGGACGCCGCCTTCTGCCTCCGATATCACCTAACAGCCTTCTCTGTGTCCGGATCTCATTGGCTTCCTCTTTGTATGGCTGCCACTCCGCCACTTCGGTGCTACGCCATTCTGGGACAGGGTGCATTCTGGGTATTTTTTCCTCCCCCAGTATGTTGCTTGGGGGCGCGAGGAGCTATAAATAAATCCTGTGATTTCATGGTGCATTCATGTGTGGCTCAACAAGCCGTCAGTTGTGCAGCTCCTGGCTCTGCTCGCAGAGATAGTATTTAGTAAATGCAACATTCCTCGTGTTTACACACCACCTTTTTAACAACAATAATACGACACATGTGTGATTAAACAATGAATGACATGAACTGACTCTTTCAGTTGTGTTGAGGCTGTTCAGACACAAATGACCCTGACATTACCCTGACTGTGACTAGATGACCCTTGTCACTCTGCTGCTGTGGGAGTTTGCACCTGCAAAAATAACTTGAAAGGGATTTTACTGCATCTTTGATGCCAGTGCAAATATAAGAGCCTGTTTCCTAGGAAACCACCTTGGCATGCCCCCTTTAGTACCTTTGTAGAGCTCTATTTGTGAAAGCTGAGAGGAAGATATTGCATGTGTAGAATGCAGGCTGTGGTTGGCGTGTCCTAGAGTCCATGTTCTCAACGCATTCAGTTGTACTAACACGCATTCGCTCTGATATCACTTACAGTTATTGACTTTATTGACGTTTGTGTGCTGCTGACTGACGCTGAATGGCTTCCTGTTGTAGTTTCAGTTGACGGTTTAGTGATACTGTGGTCTTAAGTTGAGAAAGAAAGGTATACAAAATGCGTGCCGGCTGAATAAGTGGCCCAAATTGTAATTGTCTGCTGTATGTGGTACAAGTTTGTCAAACCTCACGGGTTGGAGCATGATGCCATGGAGGTGGAGGAAAAGAATGACCACTGGCCACATGATGCTGGACGCGCTCTCGTCCGTTTACATTCCCTGGCTGCTCCGTTGTGGGACCCCTTGGATTGAGAGTGACCCCAAAACTGCCTGTACGCCATCTTCAATCCCTCTTGCTATGGCACTGATAGCCATAGACAGAGCAGATTCAGCGCCCACCAGCTGCCTGGTGGTCCTCGGTGGCTGACAGAGCAGTACCGCTTCCAGCATGCATTTGCACCTTTTGTCATTCACACAGTTATTCTTAATAGATCACCTATAGATCACAAACACACACAAACCAAATGTGCAATTTGTAGAACTGCCTAGCAAGGTAGCGCTCGCTATTTGAGATGTTAGTAAATCAGGCCCAAGGATGAGCTTTTTCCCAAAAGTTTTTTATTTCAAAGATGTCCAATTTAGTCTAAATTTGGTAAATATGAATCGACTGGAGGAAATTTATCTTGTTCATATCACAACTTACTCTAATAGCTCATATTTAACTCACTAGAGAGAGTTTTATCTTATTTTTATTTTTCGCAAATAATACTGTATTTCAGAATAAAACATCAGATATCATATGAGGAGTTCACTCGGGGGGTTTGCTTGTACAACGCAGGGGATCGAAGCTTATACCCTTGCTGTCGGGGACGACACCTTGGCCTGGTTCTATAATTATCCTCACCAACCAGAGTTTTAAGGATGCCATGGTATCAGGGATGTTTTTTAAGCAGGATAACTCAAATGTTTGTGAGTGGATTTTGGTAAAAGTTTGTGGGAATGTGGGCTTGAAGAGCTTGTATCTTTTATCCCATTCTTTTGTTCACTACCATGACCATCGTTGAGGGTTGGAACGTAAACGGAGCGGTAAATTGAGAGCTTTGCCTCATGACTCAGCTCTCTCTTCACAACAACAGACCGATAAACACCGTCATTACTGCTGATGCTACGCCGAAACGCTTGTACATCTCAAAGTCTATTTTCCCATTACTTGAAAAGAAGATACCCGATACTTAAACTCCCTCACATGAGGCAGGAACCCACCTCGAACCTGAAGGATGCAATCCACCGTTTCACGGCAAAAAAAACATTTCAAAAAGCTAACGTTAGCAGAGTGGCTAAAGCTAACTGCAGCTTAGAGCCAGGCACGGGCCCGCTGTATGTATTTAGCGATACTGTCATTTATTGTTTTAAAACCTAAGGACAAAAGAAGCTGCGGCAGAACAACCCCGAAAGTTACAAGTTAAGAAGCTAACCTTAGCAAAGCAGCTAAAGCTGGTGGGAGCTCAGGGCCAGCCATCCCTGAACAAAGGCTACATATAACATATGATAACATATAACTTTATTTTCACGTTGAAATGTCATACAAATGGTTAAAGAAAAACACGGCGGGGAGGACCGGGGGTACATTCATTTCAACCAGCCAGGATACATACACAATTCCGACCAGCCTTGTGTTGGAAGATTTTGAAAATCAGATTGGTTTACTGAAAATCGAAAACAAAGTGCATGTTTTTTATTATTATTTACTATAAGGCTAGATCCTCATCTTACTATTTACAAAATTCAACTCCTCCTCAAGAAGAATTTGTTACACCTTTTGTAATCTTTAATATTTCATTTTTGCTACTTTTAACAATATACCTGCCTAAATCTATGCAATTAGATTTATCCCTGACTGAGATGGTGGTAATTAGCTCATTTTACCCTTCATTTATGCCATGTTAGAATAATCAGAAAATGACCAAAATAGAAATTGATATTTGACCATAATTCCAACTTCTATGACCACCAGTATGAGGGGTTACAGAAGATGTCCAGAACTAGTTGAGGCAGAGACTCTCCTCCTCTGTCTATCTACTGCTGTGTTGGAACGTCAGATGAATTATGAAAATAATTAGACTTTTATTTTGAAACACCTGTGACCGCCACGCTTTGCCCCATGGGTGATTGTCCCCCAACCGGGCTGCGTGCCATATGCAACAGAGTAGCCTGCGTATAGGAAGGGGCGGGGCTTGCATCCACAAGCGCATTATTGTAGGCTCTAGAAACCAATCTGGCCACAGAGAATCAGTTTTCACTAGCCATAGTATTTTGCCGGCGAGCTTGAGGGTATTTAAACACACCAAAGGTTAAGGCCAGAGGTATTCTGTGTTATCTTTAGCAGCAAAACAAGTTTAAACACCAAACTTAGGGAGGAATTTGTCTAAATATAGCCGCAGTCTGAAACCGCCCTGGCTGTACCGCTCCTCTGAGCCTCTTCTAAAAGCAATAAGGAAGAACCATACTGCTGCACTGAGCGGCAGACGCATTAATTACAATAAACACAACAAATGTATTAATTTTCTTGCCGCACAGACACAAGATAAGCAGCGTGAACAAGGAGCACGCTCTGTCATCTCCAACGACTCTCAGAAGGAAGAATTACAGAGGAGAAACTTCACTCGCCGTGATGATTGTTATGAATGAAGATTCTACTTCAATGCATTTTGTTTGTTTGTCATTGTGCGTGCGTTAGGGTATTCTGATGTGGAGGAATTTCGCTGAGGGTACACAGAAAATGCGGTGATAATTTGTGCGAGCCCTGAATCTCACACCTGGTATCAGTTGGCCCGCCAAGGGTAAAGCCTTCCAAGGTTCTCCCGTCTTCCTTGGAGACTGCTGGACCTTCAGATGGCTTATTTGTGGAATTTAATCCCCTTGATTGATGTCCTCAAATTACAGCCCTGTGTGGGTCACCTGTTTATGTCTGATGACCAAATAACACCCAATGACCTCATGGTCCTCACTGAAGATGTGGCTTAGCGGCGTAGCTTATAGCTTCGTCTTTTCAGGCTACTGTTGTTACGTTTCAGTGCATTAATACAAAGGACCCAAATGCAGACAAGTCGAAATTGTTATGTGAACAAAAATAAAGTTTAATTCAAGAAACTCAAACACAACCTTAAAATGGAGTTGCCGGGAAGACTAGCTTGACGAAATCGGCAATTGGCTGAGCAACCTTGCTTACGTGCCGATTAAACGCATGCGCCGTTCACGCAGACCAAGCATGAGCTACTACGGCTAAAAACATCTAGCAAGTTATACAAAAAATACACAAAGCTCGTAATTTGTTACACCATTAAGTATAAAATAAGCTGTGGAGGAACAACCACGAAAATGTTCGGCACAACGAACTTCACACGCTTCCAATTCAATCACCCCGAGGAACATAGCAAGTGAAGAAGCTAACGTCATCGGAGCCGCTACAGCTAGCGGGAGCTCAGAGGCAGCCGAGCCCTGAAGTCCCTGAACAAAGCAAACATATAATATATAATTCACTCTGAAATGTCTTACAATTGGTTTAAGAAACGCACCGTGTGAAGGTAGGAGGCTAGATTCGTTTAAAGAGGTCAGAATACAAACACAATGCTGACCAGCCTTGTTACTTCCACTGTAATCCTTCAAAATAAGAGCACTTAAAATACATTACTCTATACGATTTTAATAATAATAATCGACCGGTCAGACTTTATGAAATCGGCCAAGAAAATCGCAATCGGTGCACCTCGACCTTTATCTAACCATAATCGAACTACAGAATAAAATCAGAACCATGACAAATAAAACATGAGATCTATGAAGCTGTCGGAGTGATTCTACGTGTTGAAAGATGCACCAGGCTGCGTGTGATGCAGGAATATTACTTTCCTCAGACACACGACTGATTCATGTGCGGCCATTTGTTTATTTGGCTGTTAGTGTGTTGGCCTGGGCTCAAAACTATTTCATTGTTCATTTCCAACTTTAGAATAGTGCGAGAAAGAACCGGATTGATTGAATAAAAAATTTGGTGCAAATGAATCGACTCAAGAAGATCTAACTTGTTTATGTCGTATTTAAACCCATATTTTAATCTAATAGTTAATATTTTAATCCCTTAGGGAAGTTTGATTTACTAAAAATACTGTGGGAATGACTTAATATTTATTTTGAAGGCTTCAATCAGAGTAATTGTTTGTACAACGCAGGGCATTGGGGACTTTATGGGGTTATACCCTTGCTATTGTGGACGACAGCTGAGGTATTTTTTTTTTGTTTTCTTTTTTTGTTTAACAAAAACACAGTTTCTCAACCGTTACTTCCCAACCAGAAGTCCACTTTGTAAGAATCAACACATAAAATCTGTCTTGTTTTATTACTGAGCTCAGAAAAATAATTGAATGTATTTATATTCATTATTGAGTCATTATGGGATGGCTGACCAACTGCCTACCCTCACCAGATGCAGGCCCGTTTAACATTGTAGTGACCCATAATACCAGCCATCCTCATGTGGATCTGTTGTCTTTAAAAATTCATGAGCTTTATGCAGGGGAGAAAATAAAAATCAGAAAACACAGATTTTTCTTCCTTATCACAGCTGATTTATTCAAAAATAATGTCTTATTAACATTAACATGAATTCATAATCCGATCCAATATCTTCTATTTATTTCTATGTACTGTAAATCTATAAAAAAAAAACTAAAGAATTGGCTCAAACACAGAGTCTGGAATGAAGAGAACTTTAGAAGGTGAAACGTTTCTCCGGTGAACTGGTGGCTGGTTTATTATTAACTTCACTGGATCAGTTTCAGATTTGATTTAATTCGGTCATGTTTACATTTCTACCATTCTGATACGCACACACGCCTATTTACATCTGTACACCGCACCAACGTTCATATACACATGTATACGTAGAAACACAAATCAAATTTATTCATCTTTTTGCCTTTAAGTTACATAATTCTGTTTAATAAGTCCTCGCATGATTTAATATACCAAAATAACTTATAGAATAGGACTTTCTCAATAGACATGTTCCATTCCTCACCCTCTCTGGCCCCTTTGACCTATGGTGTCGCGCAGGGCTCCATCCTTGGCCCCTTTTTCCTGTATTTTCCCCCAGGGCTCCATCCTTGGCCCGTTTGGCCTGTGGTGTCCCCCAGGGCTCCATCCTTGGCCCCTTTGTAACTCTTTAACACATAGATGCTGCCACTGGCTCACAAAAATAACAGGTTCAATATGAAATCAACTAAACGGTTTTAGCGGTAAAGTGTTTTACCGCTTATTACAGTTATTATTATTAGTTATCTGGGGATTATTTTGCGTTTTTTTCTCCTCTGCCATGTGAAAATTCACTTCTAAATCAGTTGAGTGTTCCATCAGATCCGTCTTTAACAACGTTCTGTTGGAAATATGTGGCCATCATTTATTTCTCAGAGAGGAAAAAAGACGATTTGAGATTTAATTTGCGTTTTTTTTTTGTTGCCACATACAGAATATGAATTCTGCATCCAAATATGCGAACCATTCCCCCGTCAGTGAGGATCTGTGTAGGCTCGCACCTGACGCGGGCCTCGCGGCGAGCTGCCTCTGTCTCACATTCACACGCATGAATAATTGAAAGAAAGAAGGTGCGGGAGACGATGAGTCAGTTGATGCCCTGCATCTCAATCGGACCAGAGTGTCTGCATGCGTGATTACTATTCTTCTCTGCCGCCTGATTCATTATTTATGAAAACGTTATCAGGCGCTGTTTCATATTAATTAATGTCAGCACATTTTAAGGGAAGTGGAATTAGAAATATTAGTTAGTTCATGAAAGGTTTTTATTACTGTTAATCATAGTAGCCTCCTGTTTTACAGTGTTTTTAGAGGGCCATCAGATTAAAAAATTTAAATGAGGAATCACAGTTTGATTGTTAAGATCAATGCAGAAAAATCAATGTCTGCATGGGGACAAATACTAATAATAGTAATAATAATAATAATGATAATAATCTCTTGTATTTTCCTGCTGGACTCATGCGAGGACATGGTAGATTCAAATAGAAAATGTTCTATGCAGATTAAATATTTGGGGCTCTGCTTCGTTTCTCATAGTGAATTTAAGCTCCGACTCTCACTGGGAGACAGACAGACAGGCAGAGAGTGAGACAGACGGACAGACAGGCAGGGATTGAGACGCACGGACAGACAGGCAGAGAGTGAGACTCATGACAGGTAGAGTGAGATATAGAGTGAGGGGAAGAAAGCACAGGGGGACAGACAGACTGGCAGAGAGAGAGACAGACAGACAAACAGATAGGCAGAGAGTGAGACAGATAGACAGACATATGCAGAGATTGACACAGATGGACAGAGAGACGGAGATACAGAGAGCGAGGGGATGAAAGCGAAGGGGGGACAGACCTACAGTTAGGCAGGGAGTGAGATAGACAGGTAGGCAGGGAGTGAGACCGACAGACAGACAGCTATGCAGAGATTGAGAAAGACGGATAGACAGGCAGAGAGTGAGACAGATGAACAGATAGATGGAGATACAGAGAGCGATGGGATGAAAGTGAATGAGGGACTGACAGACAGGCAGAGAGTGAGACATACAGACAGACAGGGAAAGAGTGAGACAGAAGAACAGACAGACGGAGATACAGAGAGGGGATGAAAGTGAAGCCTGATGATGTAGGCTGCTGACTCATCAGGCCTTCAGGGCTGATCCCTCTTTGTGTGTCTGTGTGTGAGTGTGTGCGCGCGTGTGTGTACGTGTGTTGCGTGTGTGTACATGCATATGTGTTAATGCGCTATCATTACCACGTGATGAAATCATGACAGGAAGTAAAAATGCTGGGCATCTCGTAGCTCGACCGTCAAAACAAAGTCCCCTTGGTTTCATTCTCATTCAGTTTAATAAAAGACATATAAAAAAACTAAAATTTTTCATCAGATGATGACGGTCACTGTAGACAGGAGGTTATTTCAAAATGATCAGTATCATTGGTAGGTATGAGGATCCACCTGCTTCATTATGTCCCTGAAAAGTCAGCGATAATATAAGTGAAGATTATAGGGAAAGATTGGTTTCACATTTCCGCCACCAGGGGGCGTTTTATCTCTTTAAAGTTTTCAGGCCATAACTTCCTATCCGATAGTTCTGGCCAAAAACTGGTTTATATGAATCAACTCAAAGAGATCTATCTTGTATATATCATATTTGACTATAATAGTTCCTATTTTACTCTCTAGGGCGAGCTTTTTTTTTTCTTTTTTTAAATGAATATCAGTTTTCCTTTAACATTAACAACACATTTAATTTAAGGAGTTCAATGAGGACTCAGGGGATTTTATTCTTACTACTGGGGACCACAGCCAGTCAAATTATTAAAAATGTGACGCTCAAACCTGTAAAATCTAGGGTTTAGATATTATATAGAAAAACTAAAAATAAATGTTGCTTTTCTTGGAATCGATTAAGCTGCAGAGAAACACATTTCTGTTCTTCATTGAGAATTCACAGCCTCAGGATGGTCCATCAGTCATGCTGTTTTTCCTCATCCTTCAGTTCTGGATGTGAACACATCCACGTCAATATGAGAGCGTCAGTCCAGAGAGTGAGGCGTCACACTTTCACAAGACAGGATTTTATATCCTCACATGAAACTTATCCTTTCCTGAAGCTAACCGCAGCGTTTATGTGTCTAGATTTAATCCAACCAACACCTCCTGTCAAAAATGTCTGAAGAAAAGGCTCTGTGGTTAAAGGGTTTCCCCGTCATCCGACTCTTTGCTTGTTGCGTTAAGTTGAACATGTCAGGATGTCACTGCAGCCAAACGGATGAATTTTTTTACGTTTTACCTCAAAACTGACATAAAAATTGTTCTCTGTAGGCGTATAGACAGTCTGGTGGAAAATGTCATCATTTATGTATCTTTCAAATATATATATCCAACTAATTTATTTATTTAAAATGCATGTTAGGGTTAGCTTTCAACAGTTCTTTGTTTAAGCCTCGGAAACCCCTTTCCACCGAGTTGGTTCCAGGGCTAGTTTGGAGCCAGAGCCTGACTCAGCACCAGTTTTTTTGTTTTTTTTGAAAGCCTAAGCACCAGCTCCTGGCTCTCAAAGCTGGTGCCAGAAAAGCCCCAGGAACCGGTTATTACACTATATACGGTGATGTAATGGCGTGGCTCTGACTTGGCTCCTTGCCACTGGAAAAGCAAACAGGTTCTTAGGAGCTGCGTGAGTTGAACCGACTAAGCACTGGCACTAGCACCAACACAGAACTAGCACCAGGTCATCTTTGGTTGAAAAGGGGTATCAGAGATAAGGGTGCAGGGGACAGACACATTTGACATTTGTATTTTACAGACGAATGGGTGAAAAGTGAGACTTTACATCTGCATAGAAAATGTATGGAATGCAGAAAATGCGCCCGTTTCTTCATCCAGCGACCTCCTGATGACGAGATGATCCGCGGTTCTGTTTCAACAACCTATAACCTTTTTTTTCCTGATTGTCCAGCTTTATCGACAGCGGCGTGGGCGGAGGCATTTGCTCCGTCAGTGATTTCTCGTTATGATCGGTGACAGATCCCTTCATGTGTGAAGCCTGCTGGCATTAAGTCTATTTTCAGCCAGAGAGGAAAATTCAATACCGCGCCTCCGAGTACGAGGCTCCAGTGTGATCCCGATGATCAGACGTGGCTCTGACACTATTAATGAATCTCTGCATTCAATAGATGCTGCTCTGCGTTGGCCCTGCTCAGCTCAATCATGGCTCTCAAAATGATGGCGGTCAGGTTCTTCTTTGACTCTCTGTCCATCACAGACAGGGTTTCCTACACGATATAAATGGTTCAAAGTCTTGGATGCTCAACCTCTCGAACGACAGCTTCCTGTTAAGCGTAGTTTGCTGTGTTGCCGTGGCGACACCTTTAATTGAACCTCAAAATCTGCACAAGTAAAACCTTAAGACAAAAATGCAAAAGCACGAACCCTGGAAAAATGAAAAATAAAAAAAAACACCCAAAAGTTGCACATTTAATTAAAACTGTCGACTTCCTGTTAGTTTTGCGTCACAGCTCCAAGAGAATCATTGTTTATTCTAATTTAGGTACGTATAATTAGTTATGACCGACTCTGTCTCAGAATGATTGTTTTCATTATTTCATATTTCTGTCCACCGTCTTATTGTCTTTTACACACACAGCCTTAATATTATTGATTATAAATGTCTTTGTCCCACTGTTAAAAAACAACAACAGACGTATGAAGTTTCATACTTCTAGATGAAAAATAAGTGAAGAGGGTCTTTTAAAGATTAATGGGGTCACTTCCAAGCCATATGGCAACGTTTTTGGGTCACAACCCTAATCGTCAATACTTTTACCCTCAGAAGAACGAAGACTCGCTCCTCCTTCTTCATCGCAGGATCTGATGCCTGTAAGTCTGATTCGCATTGCAGTCCTTCCTCTTTTCCTTTTTTTTGTTTCCGTCTGCGGTGGAACATTCCACTCCCTCTGTGTCGGCGCCGCATTTATTGACGTGACACACAGACGAAAATATACGTCCAATCCACGAAATTCACACTACTGTTGTACGGCTTGTTACTGAAGTTTTAACGCTGAACAAGATGTCTGTGTGAGGGGAACGCTGCTCAGATGAATATGCGTGCTGAATTGACATTAAAAAAGAGATCAGTATGCAGGAGGTGGTGGCTGGGATGGTGCAGGGAGACGTCCTTCTTTCTTCCTGCTCCATCCCTGCTGGGATTTATGTTGCCATAACTTGAATAAAAAAAGCTCACAGGGAAACTCTCTACCTGCGGATTCTGATCATCTGTTCTTCCTCTGCTCCTCAGTCCTGATCCAGGCCACCCAGGAGACCAATGTGAACATCCCCCAGATGGCCGACACCCTGATGGAGCGGGTCGGCAACGCCAGCTGGGTGGTGGTTTTCAAAGCCCTGATCACCACACACAACCTCATGGTGCATGGCAACGAGGTAAACTCAAAGCGTACTGTTTATACACACACACACACACACACCTGCCATGTTGAGATCCTTTAAAGGAGCGGAGAGAACTGGTGGTAATAAAACAGTTTTGACACATTTGCCAACAGTGCAGCAACTATCAGGGTTCCATGCCAGATCTGTTTGGAACAAGCCAAAAAAAAATGTGACTCTCCTTATTAAACCACAAACGGGAGACCTGTGTGTGCGGGAGGCATCAATTTATGTGTCTATTTATTTTATTTTCCAGGAGCAAACCACTCCAAATAAAGGGTAACTCTCTATTTGACATCTTTATTGAATCCCCCTTAAAGTCGGGGATGTTGTGGAATCGTCATCGTTTGCATCCGTCGCATATCCTTTGCGTTAAAGCGATAATTAAAAAATCTATCATGGATCATATTCAGGTTTTATACACACACAGACCTTATTGCGAATAAAAGCTGGAGTGATTTTCTGGCCAAAGTTTCTCAACCGTCTGATTTAGTCCAAATATGTAAACAGTTTTAAAGAATATCGTTTTTTTTCTCAGTAATTTGTTTAATGTAATGAACTCTACATGTTCACTGTATTTTTTCGTGTGAAATTCGGGCAATAGCTCCTGTTTTTTTTTATCCAAAAATATACAGATTTTTTATTTGTTTTTTTTACAGTGTAGGTTTACAGTAACTTATCCTAAAAATGACAAATAAACCGTGAACCTGTTTTAAAGTTTATAAAGTCACTACATAAAATTACTTTGCAGCAATTAGCCCCTTGTGGGTAATAGTATATTACATTATACTATTTTCTATTAATTTGTAATTAATTTGTTTATTTTTTCTTGGGTAAAATTGTGTTTGTTTCACATATTCTGACCATAAGATATAAATATAGGCGGTGACGAAGAGTCTTTTGGCGCTCATGAATCGACTCAAGGAGATCTAACTTATACAAACATATATACAGTATATATATATATAGAAAGAGAGAGAGAGAGAGAGAGAGAGAGAGAGAGAGAGAGAGAGAGAGCCTTCCGGGCTGATCCGTCCCACTTAAACCCCTGCTTAACAATTGTAATGTCTTCATTGGATAATTAATTTCCTTTACAGTGTCAAACATATTGTGCTCCCCTCAAATGGTTCCATAATTTAATAATGCAGTTTTAAATCTGGTTAAATGAATGAATTTAATCAAAAGTTATTGGCAATGAGTTTGTGTTGATTGAAAAAAGGCTTATTTATAGTTTATCATGTCAGTAACTGCAATTACTTCTATCCAGACCTTCTCTGTGTAATCCCTTTTAAACGACTAGTTTTACCTTTACTAGTTGTAAGAAATGTTTTGCCTCAGAGGCAGTAATGGAATCATCAAAGAAACAAGTAACCTTTGACCTCCTGTGGAAACGTAATAGTTCTAAATAAGTAATAAGAGATAAGTGAGAGCTTAACAGATGCTTCCTTATTTCCCATCAATGTGTCCAAGCCGCTACTGAAGCCTAGATGATGAAGTGATGATGAAGATGAAGAAGATGAAGAAGGAGCGGGATACGAGGAGAGAGGAGACGGAATGTAGTTCAGCTTATAAAAAATGAGATAACAAGAGAGAGATACTGTTAAATGAGACATTAGGTCATTTAACTTCATAAGGGGATGCCTTCCCAGCATGCACTGGGTGAATCCCGAGGATAAAGACATTAGCATTAGCTTCTACGATAAGAGGCGTATGGTGGAAAGGCTGAGTCGTGCTTAATTTTAACAATTTAATTTTATTTATTGTCTGTGATAAAAGCAGAGAAGGTTAAAGGTCAATGCCATAAATGTGTGAGTCGTGAACCTACACTGTAAAAAAAAGTAAATCCATATAATATACGGTAAAGCTTTGGTTAACAGGATTTTGCTGTTAAAAAAAATACAGTCACCATATATAAGATATAACTGTAAATTATGATAAAAAACTGATGATGTGAAACTCGTTTACAATTGTATTTTAATTACATAAAATGACAATAAATTACATTAAATTTGACTTCTTTTAACCCACACAAAAAATAAATTCTGTGTAATTTACGGTAAAATACCGGCAGTTCTGGATGCTGGAATTTCACCGTAAAAAATATTGTAATTTACAGTAAAATACCATAACAAACCTATAGAATGTCAACCTGTTTATAGCATCACAACATTGTTTATTACATAAAATTACAATAAATTATAATAGATTGGATATTTTTTAACCTACACTGTAAAAAAAAAATCTATATAATTCACGGTAAAATACCAGGAGCTGTTGCCAGAATTTCACAATAAAAACAGTAAAAAATTACTATTTACAAATTATATTCTTTAAAACCGTTTACGGTAACTTATAGTAAAAAATATTAAAAAATAAGACCTGAACCTGTTTTTGCAGTTTACAAGGACATTGGATAAAATTACAGCAAATTAAAACAAAATCAGATGTCAGGTAGAATAATGAAGTTACTATTACAGCAATAACCCCCTCGTGAAATTATACCATTTTCTATCAATTTTGCCAAAAAGGTGTATTTTCATGGTAAAATTGTGTTTTTTTCACATATTCTGACCATAAAATATAAATGTATTCAATGACATTTTTTTTTAATCATGATTTTCTGCATACATTACATCTACAGTGTACATATATTTGACAGTGATATTTGTACGGGCCACTAAGCCTCGGTCAACGAAGGCTGAGCTGCCATAGCACCGCCTTCGCGTCCCCGTAGGGATGCTGATGATGGTCGAGAGACTCGCGGCGGTTGGGCTGGCGGGGGGGGTTGAGATAGTCTGTGGCTCATCATTTCTCCAGGGAGAGTATTCCTTCTTAAGCTCTGTGTTTGTGGAAATGGAGCCACCGAGCAAACATCAGCAGTGTGAGACTATTTTCGCTTTATTATGCTGTGGATCCCGCATCTAACTTTTAGATATTCCCTAACTCTCAAGTTAATGCCCTTTCTGGCTAGCAGGCATGTTCACAGCTTTGTGGTGGGGAGGAACGTAGGTGTTGAACCGAGATTAGAATCCTTTGTTCCAAGAAGGAGAAACCTGTCATTAAAATAAGCATAAATATATCACAAGCCGTGACAGCTGGGATTTAATGTGTCTAACGATTTATTTAATTATAGCCTCGAAAAGTTGAGGATCCTTTGTGTTAAAGCGATAATTTGAAAACTTTCCCATGGATCATTTTCAAATTTTCTACTAACATAAACCTTACTGTGAGGAGGAACTGGATTGATTTGGGGAAAGGTGGGTTTTACATTTCCGACCACTAGGGGGAGTTCATCGCTAAACGTTTACTGGATATAACTTTTCAACCGTCGATCCGATTTAGTCCAGATTCAGTCCAAGTCCAAAAAGAGTCTTGAGAATAAATCTTTTTACAGGATCACCAGGAAACCAGGTCACCAGATTCAACAGAACATTTAATGGTTGGAGTTCATTGAGGAGTGAGAGGAAACATTTAAAGAGAGTAAAAAATGGTAAAAACAGAAAAGACGTAACAGCTCTAACTTCAGTCACAAAGCCTTCAATTCTCTGAACAAGACACTCCCACAGTTCTGAAGGTCCCTCCATGGCCTGGGTGCTGAATATAAGTACATTGACTCAATCACTGTACACATTTGAGGTACTTGTACTTGGTTATATCCATCTAATGCTACTTTATGCTTCTATTCAACTACATCTTCAAGGGAAATATTGTCCTTTTTACTCCACTACAAACCCTTCCTGTATCTCCGGTTTAATGATGAGGTTTTTTTTTTTTATATCGGTTGAGAACATTTAGAGTCACTATTTCTTTTTGAAAAAAGGCGATTTAACCTGTTTATAGTATGACCCAGTGGAAACATGTATATGCTAAAGAGTAAGGTGCCGAGGACGGAGCCCTGGGGGACACCACAGGTCAAAATAGCCACTGAGGAGAAGGCGCTAACCGTGGCTATTCAGAAAGTCCTATCAATGATATATATATAAAAACACATGTGGACTTAGTAAAGAGAATTATTTAACTTGATAAAAGCAAAAAGAGTCCAATAAGGGTCAAATACATTTCTAAAAACAGGCTTCACCAAAAGGTTGAGCTAATCTTATTTACTTTTGGAAAACATGCTTGATCAGATTTTACGGTTTCAATTTGGGGTGTCTATGATATTTAGTTTGTACAAAGCAAAAAAAAAAGTCTATATTCTTTATAACAATTAATCTAGAAACTACAAAATATAAGTGTATTTTTAAGCTTAGTTTTTTCCAGTGTCCTCTGCATGAAAACCCTGTGCTGAACCTGCCCAAGGTCAGCTGGTATAGGTCCCAGCCCCCCACTCTGACCCTACAAGCATAAGAGGTTCTGGAAAAACGCTTAAATGTTTCCTTTTGTCAAAACTGGAGGACGTTAAGTCGTTCAATGCGAGGAGGGAATCTAAGAACTTGTGTTATTTGTCTCTTTTTGCAGAAATTCTTGCAGTTCCTGGCATCTAGGAACACCCTCTTCAACCTCAGCAACTTCCTGGACAAGACCGGCTCCCACGGTGGGTGGTCTTCCTTCCATTCCCATCATTTCCTCCCCAAACTCAGAGAACCCGTTTCTTTGGCGTCTTTATTTTTAAACATGAGATCTTAAACTGAACAGGTTCTCTTGGGTAGCAGCAAAAAGCTGAAGTATTTCAATTATGATTGTTCACGATGTTCATTCACTGCTAGATTCATGATCCATAACATTATGATCAACCAGAATCCATCAATGCACAATAAAAACTTTAATCCGGAACCAGCTACCTGTCCGGCTTAATCATTTAATGTCCTGGTCCACTGTTTGGTTGAGCTTCAATCAGTTTATAAAATGACCCAGTGGCAGCATGTATGTGCTGAAGAGAAAGGGGCCAAGGATGGAGCCCTGGTGTACACAACAGGACTTTTATTAAAGGTTATTAAAGCATGTGAGGAATTACTAAACAGAATTATGTAACTGAACAGAAAGTCTAATAAGTGTCAAATACTTTTTTCTTGCCAAGAGGTTGAGCTAATTTAATTAAAGTGGACTATTCGCCATGAAATGCAAAATTATCCGATGAAATAATTGTCTGTATCTGATTTTTTTCTTAGTACTGTTTGAAAAACCAAACAATTTGTCATTTTATTAAATTCAGATAAATTCAGAATGTCCAAGATATTAAATGAATATATGTCCCAAGAAATAAAGTATGCGAAGAAATTCCTATTAAAGGGTTAACCGCCCAACAGTTACCCATGAGGCTTTGCTCTGGATCTTGGCTGTCTAAAAAACTTGTTTAACAAACAAGTTAAAACGCTTTGGCTCAATTCATGTACGTCAAGTTAAGAGTAAATCAAACCAACAATTGAGAAAATATGGCCTGAATTCTTTGGGATATAAAGATCCAACTAGTGTCTGAAATACTGCAACTGACCTTTCCCAAAATCAATTCAGTTCTTCCTCGCACTAAGGTCTATGGGGTGTATGTAATTTGAAAAAGATCCATAAAATATGAAGATTCAATAATATCCCTGACTCTTCAGGGATATAATAAAAATAAAAGTGTAAGGCAGGAGCTGCCTGCGAGACGAGCCGCTGGGATAAAACAACCAACGCAGGAGTGAGTGAATATATTACTGTAACTCTCATAGGTGAATGAATATCTGCAATATTTGACGTACTTGAAGAGTCAGAACTCCTAAATAATCAATATGAATGTCTCACCGCTACATCTTGAAAACGAGGCTGAATCTGTCAATATATTTATGATAATTAAGGGAGAAGATAAGAATTCTTCAAGTTCTGTTCTCCATGCAGAATCCTGATCTGGGACCGGTGTTATACGGAAGCCTAATAATTCACCGGAGATAAAAAATGTTGGTCTGTTTCCCCCCCCTTCTCAACTCATGTCAGCTGGGATTGACTGGGAGGAGGTTTATCCAGGGGGGTAAAACCTGAAGGCATGGAGGGAAGAACTGTAAATGATTTATCCCAGATTTATATTTATCTTAACTGCAGCATTAAAATGTATCACATTCACCCGGTTAAAGCTTGAACCACCTACTAATGAGTTGTGGGATCAAAGGATCTGAAATATCTATGTTGCGTATTTGATATATTTGATAAAAGATGGAATCTTATAATGAGCTTATTAAAACACTGAAAACCCCAATTATCAAAAAAGTAGCTTTTTGAATGTAGTAGGTTTCCCCCCCCCCCACACACACTTTTCTTTTCTTTTCATCACTTTGTAATTTTGTTTTTATTCTTTTAATTATAATTGTGTATTATTTTTTACTGATGCACATATATTAAATAAAAAATAATTAAAAAATACATAAAAAATATTGTGAGAGATTTGATATTTTTCATTTTATTTTATTATTCATATTTCATTTTTTATTTTTAATTCATTACTTCCCTTGTCATTGATTGTGTCTAATTCCCTCTCATGATGTCTTCACTGAGAATAAAAATGGAAAGTTTAAAAAACCCCAAAACAAGCATACTGATACTCTGAGTTGATGTTTAACACCATTAATGTGTTTATTTATGCGTTTGTCCTCCTCAGGCTACGACATGTCCACGTTCATCAGACGCTACAGCCGCTACCTGAACGAGAAGGCCTTCGCCTACAGACAGATGGCTTTCGACTTCGGGCGAGTGAAGAAAGGGTACGGGTTCTGGTCATCTTTTCTATTTTCAACCTTTTTGTTCAACATTGTTTGTTAGTTCCTCCGTGCCCATCAGAACAAAACACATCCCAGGGGTCTCCGCTCACATGTGGACGGCTTCACGTTCGGATGTGATGATGTTCCTACACTCAGGAGGTTCCTGGCACTGAAGAATCCATCACTAGTTTAGACGCTCTGGTGGTTATTGGAGGTGTGACAGGTGTGGACAGGTGTGGACAGGAAGTGGGTCGGAGTCCTCCTGTCTTATAGCTCCTGCTGCTTTGTTCTCACATTTCCTCTTGCTTCCTGCGTCTCAGGGCCGAGGGAGCGATGAGGACCATGTCCGTGGAGAAGTTGTTGAAAGGGATGCCCACGCTGCAGAGCCAGATCGACGCGCTGCTGGACTTTGAAGTGAGTGACACTCGCCGATAGGTTGCAAGGTTGCTCTGCAATTGTTGAATTTAGTATCGGATAAACACGGGCTGTGAAAATTAAACCGTCTGCTGGGTTAAACAAAAGTCATGGTTGGACCATCGAAGGAGATATTTTGATAACAGTCCCTGGAAGATGTTGGGCTGGGATTGTATTTAATCCGATGCTGGATTAAAAAAATAAATAAAGTACGAGTCGTCCTACTTGTGTTAAACTAAACCATGTTTTATTATTTGTTGATTTCAAATTAAAAGCATGGGTCTTAATCCCAGGGCTAAATAAGCATGTGGACCAATGCGATTTCAGAATCGTACTCTGGTTGTTGACTGTTGTTGTTCTGGAGGACGTCCTCCTTGGAGCATAATTTCCTGTGTTTTGGCCAATAGCATATAAGTATGAAAAAAAGATGCTCATTGAAATCCATTAAATGAATCCAGAGGAGGATAGGAGGAAGTATGTCCTCCTCTGATCTCCACTTCACACAGACTGCCTTTCACCTTGCTGTCCTGTAGCCGTTGAAGCATAATCTGAATTTCAATAGTGGATTTTTTTTTCTCAAAGAAGACATAAAACATATTTTACAAATGATTCATATACTTTTTAAAGGTTTATTTCAACCAATTACTATTTTTTTCTGATCTTCCTCTTGCCTCCTCTGCCTCTGTGGACCAGCCTCCTCGGATATGACATAAGATGAGAATATAATATAATGTTTTGATACATTACCTCAATATTACCTTGCGTTATTATCTACTTTTGGGGAGTTGATGACTTTTATTTCATTCAGCGGTGCTTGTAAATCCGTCATTTAAACGCCATTTCTGTGCCCCATCTATTTTTAATGCCTTCAAAGCCCTAACCGCTCCACGCCACTTTGGCTTTATGTCCGTCTGAAGGTGGTTGCCAAGGATCTGAACAACGGAGTGATAAACGCCTGCTTCCTTCTGCTCTTCAAAGACCTGATCAAGCTGTATGCGTGCTACAACGACGGCATCATTAACCTGCTAGGTAAAGAATAACTCGCTCAGCCTCACCACTTTCTCGACCAAATGAAGATTTTGTTCCGCCAGCAGCAGGTTTTAAACGAAAGGGGTCACAAATATATAATTGTTATTGCCTCAGCATGTAGTAACAGGTTGTTACACTTTCACTTTTTTAATCTGTGCATCTTGTTTTTCATCCAGGACATAGTTCTGATTATTTTTTTTTAATATGGCTATTATATCAAAAATATGCAAGAGAGGTGGATATCAGTATTTTTTTTAATTTTAACCATTTTTATTTCTCTTATTTTACAAGAAACTTTTTTTTTTTTCTTGTTTTTTGTTTGCAAAGTGTTCAGTATGTGGGAAAATAAAAAGCCACAGACCTCGGATCGGAATGTTAGCATTCATCAATTCAATCCCCAGTCCCCCTGCATTGTACAAATAATCCCCCTGTTTGAACTCAAATAAACTCAAAACTCAAATTAAATATGACTCATTAATAATATTAAAGTCCATATTGACTCATCCTAACTATTTCTATGAAGACAGCAGTCTGCTCTATGATCAGATCCCATAGTGACTCAGTCATGAAGATAAATACAGTTAAATATGTTTTTCTGACCTCATTAATAATAAAAACGAAATTTGGACACAAGTGGGATTATGGCTGGGGGTAAATGCCAAAAATAGACTCTCTATTGAGTGAAATGTGAATAATTGCAGTCAAATGTGTCAAATACAAGTTAGATCTCCTTGAGGTGGTTCATATGAGTCAAATTTGGACTAAATCAGACCAATGTTTAAGAAGTTATGTTCAAAATACTGTATTTTTCATAAAAAAATAGTGCCCTCTAGTGAGTAAAATATGAACTATTAGAGTGAAATATGCTATATAGAAGACGGATCTCCTTGAGTTGATTCATATGCACCAAATTATGTCCAATGGTTGCGAAATTATGGCCTGAAAACTTTTGGAGATAAACCCCCCCCCTAGTGTTGGTAACATGCTACTGACATTTCCCAAAATATAAAATTTAAAAATGATCCATTAAATTGTTTTTGAGTTATCGCGTTAACGCGAAGGATCTGTGGACACGGTAGTTAAGACAACATAATATTCTCGACCTTTTGGGGATATAAATAGACACTCGGCATCGTGGGCCGTAACAACAGGCATGATTTTTGAAACCTAGTCCAATATTTCGCATAGAAACATGATGTCAAACTTGAATCTTCTCCCACGATCAACTCCACAGTGAGGTAAGAGACATCTTCAGTCCGGCAAATGTGCAAATTCCTTTATTCAGAAAGGTTTAATACGGGGGAAGAAGAAGGTTGTGCCATTAAAGGATAATAACAATGTAATTACGCTTTTTCTATCTAATCAAGTTACACACACTTTAACTTTATGAAGGTCAAGATTTTGACTTTTATCTGTTGTGCAGAAAAATTCTTCCAGATGAAGCGAAGCCAGTGTAAAGACGGGCTGGAGATCTACAAGAGGTTCCTGACACGAATGACTCGGGTTTCAGAATTCTTCAAAATTGCTGAGGTAGTCCTTCAGAGTAAAAACTGTGAATCAGGGAAAAGCTGCTGCTTCGTTACATTTTGTGTTTAAGCACCTCTTTCTCTTTTACAGCAAGTGGGGATAGACAAAAATGACATACCAGAACTCACTCAGGTAAGATTTACTCCTCTTTTATGGATTTCCTACTCATTGCCATTATTATGACACAAATACACTGTAAAAAGAAAATCGTTTGATGAACTCAAAAAATAACTTCGACTTGTGACACCCAATTAAATTAAGTATAACGGACTTAAAATAATAAGTTAAACACAAAAATAATTAATTTAATTTGCCCTGCTAGATGAATTTAATGATGATTAGAGCTCAAAAGTATAAAGAAGTGAAATTCCAGCTTTTGAAATTCTAGGAATCTGTTTTTCACAGTTTCACCTTCAAAATAACCTTATTTATGAATTAATTAATAAATATTTGCATATTATTGCCACAAATCTGATATTGTTTGATTCCTGGAATGTTTTAAGGCAAATATTATACACTGTAAAAGGAAAAATTGTTGAAGATTTAAAAGAAAAATCGTATTTTGAAATTTTGAAAAGTTTCAAAAAACTTTTTTTTTCAGTTTTACCTAAAATATATAATGATTAATAAGAATTTGCATATTTTTGGCACGAATCTCATATTATTTTATTCCTGTGGCGATTTTAAGGCAAATATTACACTGTAAAAAGAGAATAATTGGAGATTAAAAACAAAAATCACATTTATAAGTGTTTCCAACTTGAATCAATAAGTAAGACTAGAAAATATTTAATTAAATTCACATTACTAGCTGAACTCAATTCTTCAATTTAAGTTGAGGATTAGTGCTCAAAAGCATAAAGTAGTGAAATTTGAACCTTTGAAATCTATAAATCTGCTTTAAAAAATTTTTTTTCACACTTTCAGCTCCAAAAAACCTAAAATATAAAACAGTTACTAAAAATTTGCACATTATTTACACAATCTGATATTATTTAATTGTTGCAGTTTTTTAAAGCAAATATTACACACTATAAAAAGAGAATTGTTGGATATTTAATACTCAAATCACATTAATAAGTGTTTCCAACTTGAATTAATAAGTAAGACTAAAAAAAATACTTATTAAATTCAGGTTATTAGTTGAAATAATTTCTTTAAGCTGATCAACAATTTTCTTTTTACAGTGCATGATTAGACCCCAAAAAAGCAATCTTTGGAAATTCTTCAAATCTCTTCCAACTTAAATGTTTGACTCAGCATTTCTTAATTTAATTGAAGGACACCAGTGAATAAATAATTTTTTATACAGTTTTTACAGTGTACTAAGGATCTTCGGTGAAAAATGGTTCCTGTGCTCCGATTCTCGTTTTCTTCATCCCAGAGATGCAGATTTATCACTCAGGCGGAGGGTTCTGGTACTGATCCGGCGTAGGGAAAGTAAACACTTGAACTTTGAATGTGCTGAATGGAATTTCGCTGCAGGGCGGGTGCTGACTCGGCACAAACATAAGGAGCTTTGATGAAGGGGGATGATGAGGCAGGAAATGGATTAACTGTGATGTATGTGAGCAGGCGGCCGCCGCAACTCTGATGGTTTTGGTTCAGAAACTTTCTGAACGCCATCAGTGACTCGTGCCCCAGATGTTCTGTAATATCCAGAACCGCTTCAAATGTTACTGTTGGGTCTCCAAAAGGATTCTGAACCTTCAAAACTCTATTAACCTTTTCTTTTTAAACTGATTTTCTTTCTATGTCAGAAGATATTTTCTCCTCTCCACTGTATTATATATAATAATATTATATATAGTGGAGATATATATATATATATAAATATTATATATTATAGGTCTGAGGTCTTGACGAGGAATCTTTACTTTTTTTTTTTAGAATAGAATAGAATAAAATATCTTTTATTTTCATTGTACAAGTACAAAGAAATGAAGGTGCAATTTTTTCAAGGTACAAATAAACAATAAATAATTTCTGATAATAATTTTTACTGCATTATGATTGCTTAACATTAGATTACCTAATAATTTTTTAGATTATGAAAGTTTTCATCTGAGACTTGCCACTAGTGATGAAAAAAAAAAAATCCTATCTTATCAAACTCAGGCTTTACAGAACCAATGGTAATTGGTAAGTCGTGAATTTTAGTCAGGTCCCCCTCCCCCCCCCCCTCCACGGCAGAGTTTAATGATTTCCTGCCACATCGCCAATTACATAAGGGGTTACATAAGTTTTCATCCTTGGTGTCAGATTCTTCTCTGTTTGAATTAAACTGGTTCAAACCTAAGCTTGTCTGTATCTTGATGGCATTTCCTTCTCGCACAGTCCAACAGCGTTTATTTCTCTTTCTGTGCAAACAGGCAAATCTCTTATGAATCTGAGCTCTGTGTGGGGTTCATGGTATCATCCTCAGCCTCACACGTTCACTCACTCAACCACTTATGGATGATTTTACAGACAAACTGTAGGAAACGTTGCACAAATGTCCATTAAAGCGTAAAATAATAAACATAAACAAGGATAAAAGACGCCGCCGCTCTTCCTCTAAGCCAATGCGCCGCAGCGCTTCAGCTGAATTATCACCATAACATAAATGGGAGGATTCAGATCCCGATAGAAACGTGTTCTTATATCATCATCATGTATATATATGTATATATTTCATACATCCATGTATGCAGCCCAGCCAAGAACTTGATCTTGGAGAAATGATCATTAGTAGCATGAAATCAGGGAACCTCTAAAGATATATAAACAGGAAACCTCTTTAAGCCACCATAGAAAACTTTCTCTCCTCACATTATCTTTAAAAAAAAAAAAAATCACGCAAGCAAAGCTTCCAGAATATTATATCACCTGCACAAATATCCAGAAAACTTCACCACAGCTGCTTTATTCTATTCTATTCTATTCTATTCCTCCCTTCAATTATTTAATTCTTATCGCATGAGGACAAAAATTGGTTCTGCATGAATTAAGAAATGGAATAATTAAGTTATTATTGATATATTGATAGTGGGGTCGATACCCACATTCTCCACATGGGGAAGGTCGTCGGTTGGATCCGGGCCCGACAATGTGGTATTCTGTGTGTAAGTACTGTGTAATAAGCTGATAATAATGATAACGTATTAATATTAAAGAGTAACCGTGAAAGAAAGAGAAAAAAAAGGGATCCACAGCAGCTTTGATTTAACGGTTTGATCTATGAGTTTGATTATAAGGACAGAGAAAAGACATTGAGAGTGAGAGAAATATATGAAAATATATATTTTTTGCCTCGTTTTAAGGTTATTTATACGACAGCTTTTTCAACAGCGGGAGTCGAGGCCCAAATCAAAATGGAGTTTTTGGAGTTTGTGAGCACTTTTCCGGAAACGTAGGATTTTAGTAATGGTTCTGTTCCCCCCTCTGGACCCTCTGCTGTGGTGTAAAATCTTTATCCATCCGGCACTCACAGTGTGTTCCTCCCTGTGGGGCCGTCTTTGTTCCTCCACAGGCCCCGGAGAGCCTTCTGGAGTCCCTGGAGACACACCTCAACACTCTGGAGGGGAAGAAGCCGTAAGCAGCTTTGTTTTACTTTGAATAAAGATAGAGATGTAGCTTCGGTGAATATAGATGAAATACACAGATGAATATTTCAGAACCACGTCCTGCTCTCGGAAGGAATCTCTGGCTCATCTATACTCTCTGTTTTGCTTTTTTCTAACGTGTCCTTTCCTCCGTTTCCCCCCCACCCAGAGAGGATAAGTAAGTATTCTCTCACAGTGACATCATTATCACAACATTCGCCAAATTGCTCAAATTAACGGCGATTCTATAGAAAAACACACCTTGAACAAACATCTAAGCTACATTTCGTTCAGGATGCAGTTCTATAGAAAAACAACATCCTACATTACCGGCATGCTTCATTTCATCGTGGACTTTGGTGCTTCTTCAACATCTTCGCCATCCTCACGCACAATCAGCCCCATTCACGCCATTCAGCTCTCACGACGTGTCCGTGATGAAGAGCACTTTGAATTTTGGACTAATTTAAAATGAGCCGCTGTCTGACTGAAACACTTAAATGACTCTCAACACTTAAGCCATTACATTACAACCACCTGCATCCTTTAACTCTTTAACTCATGTGATGTTGTTGTTTTTTTTCCTGCAGGTCTCCCACTAAGGTAAGCTATATTTCTTTTCTAATCACGCTGTAGAATTTTAACATAACTTCCGACCAGTGAAATCGTGAGGTTGGCATAGATGAGGCAGCAAGAGAAAACATTTTGTTCCGAAGCTGATTTGTCGGATTTGTGGTCAAGCCTCGGGATCTGAAGGGCTTTGAAAGGGGCCAAATTAAGAACTGCAGATCTTCTTGGGTGTCTCCAGTCTGCAGCAATACCCAAAGGGTTCAACAGAGGGATGATTGGAGAACCAGTCGTGGTCATGGGAGTCTCACTGATGTGCTGCTGTAGAACACAATTTCGAAAAACGCATATTCTGGTTCTGATAGAACAGTGTCAGGGTCAGAGTTCCTTTCAGCTTGCATTAGGGAAAAGTAGAAGCCAGTTCAAGGTGTTGACCTGGGCTCCAAGATCCTTAAATCTCAATCTCAAGGAATCATGGAGATGAAGTCGAAATGAATCCTGAAAATTGTATTTAACCGACATCCAGGTTGACTTTTCCATAGAAGGAATCAAAAAAGAATAAACATGAAGCTCATTCTTAACGTAATGTGATTCACTGCCTTCAGAAAACTGTTGCTCTCCGCCGTCTAACTCAAACACAAAAGGTCCGATCGTCCACTTCATAGATCACCTGCTGTTGAGGCAAAATGAAGGCGGAGCATCATTAACGCCGCAGCTGGCAAGTAACGACCGGATTATTATTTGATTTTATTCAGGCCATACAACCGAGGCAAGTTAACTAATTCACAACATATCAATATTAATATTTAATCAGTCCGAGGTCAATTCACTTAATCCAACCTTCTTCATTCAACTCAAAATATCCTGTTTAGGATTTTCCCCTTCAAAAAACCTAAAACATCGAAAACATGGCTCCAACATAAAAGATCTGCTGCCAACGTCTCCATGATAGAAACCCCGGCGTCACGCCTTCAGAGCTCTGGTTGAGGTCATCTGTTGATTGGTCTGAACAAAAAGAGGGGCCTACACTTTATTAGGGAGATGGTTGTAATGATATGGCTGATTGAAGCCTGCCTGTGTTTGACTCTTACACTCGGCGGTAGTGACAGGTGGTGATTCATTGTGAAGTCATGTGTTAGAAAGCTGCTGAATCACGTCTTACATCATGCCGTCCGTCTCCTCTGCAGCAGGAGGCAACAGCCAACAACAGCTCGCCGGCTCCCGCCGCCGCCGCCGCCGCTGCTCCTGCTCCTGCTCCTGCTCCACCGCACAAACAAGCACCTCCTGTTCCTGTTGCTGCAGGCGGGCCGCCTGCTCGCCCAGGGCCTCCCGCTAAACCTCCTCCGCCCACCATAATGCACACGGCGCCGGCCCCCACCACCATCACCATCACCAGCACCGCCGCCGCCGCCACCGCCGCCAGCAAGTAAGAGACACTCAGTGATATTAAAAATCATTTCTGCTGACATTCATCAACATCTGAGCTCAGATATTACATCAGCTTTGGATTCCCTCCGTGACGCGCCCTCTCTCCATCTGTCCTCATGTTCAGCGCTCTTGATGATGGCTTCCTGTTGGACCTGGACCCCATGTCCTCCTCATCTAAAGGAGGCGCCGCAGCCACTTCCTCCATGACTGGCTGGGGAGGTGAGCAAAAAAAAAAAGAAGAAGAAAAGAGACAGAACCTGGAATGGATACAGAATTTAAGTTTGGAATAGTTGGCTTTACTCCAAGTACCAGTAGTGGTCGGGTTTGAACCCGTAAACCTCTTACTCCGAAACAACCATGTTACCCACCATGCACCACTGTGACATCCAGAAATTAAATAATGCATCTAAATACACAAAAACCAAAGTCACATTTACATTTTTAACAAACAAATCCAGTATTTAATAATCTCTGCTGTATATTTGTGAAAGTCAAAATCCACAGTCACATGCAGCAATGACCGGACATGAATAAGCCCCTCCCTCCTCTCTCCTCGGCCACGCCCCTTCCTTATTGGCCCCTCCCCTCCCTTACAGAAACAAACTTAAATCTAAACTTATCTTGATCACTTGTTGCAAATCAGGGAAAAATGGCCGCTTTAAAGTTTAATTTCAGTTAAAATCCAAGTTTATAGTGGGAGTTTTTTTTGTAGTTTAGTCTTTGTTCAAGAGTGGAGCATAATTCTTATTTATATTTGAAACAAAGCACTGGTTTCTATTTCTTGCTTGTTTGCATTATTCAGAAGATCAGGCAAACCACAATTTGCTGGGAATACAGGATATGATTTGCATGATTTGGATTTATTCTTATCCATTTCTACGTTTTTTAAATAGTTTTGTGGGCTTTTTGTTCTGGTTGTTAGTACGATATGTCAAAGCGAAAAGATAATTTTGAAGCCATAGAGGTGATGTTGGATTGGCATGATCAACCTATTTAATATTCAACATATAGGCTGAATCATAAGCATTCTTAAAACCCCCTAAATAGCCCATAATTGCAATTTGCATTGCATGAAACCGGGTCGGAACCAAACCCAGGCTGCTGCTGGGGGTTTCCAAAAATGAGCTTTATATCAACTCTATCAGCCCGAGATTTAAAAAAAAAAATCATTGCAAGAATGGCATCTCTAAGCTTCCATAATGTTTAAATGGACTAAGTTGACGTTTCATCACATTCTACCTTACCTCGCTGTGAAGCATTTCCCCAGCGGGCCGTTAGCAGAGCGATTATATTATCACAATTGAGTAAATGGAAGCTAATTACCGCCCCGTTGAGATGGGAGAAACTAAATCCGTGGCATGCTTCGATAAATAGATGGCAGCGAAATCGAGAATGTTGAATGGACTGTGGTCTTTTAATATGATTCAGGAGGATAAATAAGCTGTGATGTCACTAATGCTTTTTTATTGCGGTTTACATCTCCGTCCGTTTTCCGTGATGAATCAGCTGTTGTTCTTTGGCAATCTCTCCCTCCTCCCCGCTGACGCCTAGAATGACGATCGCAGTCCGTCAAAGTCTAAATTACATTAAGAAGCTTTTAGCCGTATTGTGCTTTATTTGCTGATCTTTTGGCTTTTTCTAAACAACACAGTCATCTTTAAAATGAAAGACTTCTAAATGTTATCAGATAATCTCTCCCTCTCTCTCTCTCTCTCTCCAGATCTCCTGGCAGAGGGTGAGCATTCTGTTGAAGGCACTCTGCTGCAGACTGAAGATGATGATGATGAAGCCTGCAGCCCCTTTTTTTCATAACTTAACTTGACTTTCTACGTTGACGTTCAGTCTCTTTGACACTTTCCTCTCTTTTCTCTGTTCTGCTGTTTCTCTCCTTGTGGCGTCTGAATGATTCTGTTTCTCTGCACAGCAACTCCTGTTGTCACAGATGAAGCTTCTGAAGCTCTCCTGGCTGAGGGAGAGTCTGCAGACGCTGATGCTGATGCTAGTCCTGCAGCTGCTGCGCCCACAGCCGCCGCCGCCGCCGCCGCCGCCGCCCCTACCGCTCCTGCCGCCGCCTCGGCCGCTCCCGCCCCTCCAGTGCCCACCTCACTGCCCGTCTCTGCTCCTGCCACCTCCTCAGCCACAGAACTCGACCTGTTCGGAGGTCAGTCTGGTCCGAGGATAGGAGTTAAAGCAGGACGCACAACAGCACTGAGCCTCCCATCATTTAGAAACTTATTCTCTTATTAACTATAAAATCAACAAGGGAAAAAAAGAAGTATATTTATATATATATATATTTTTGGTAATTCTTTTTTATTTTTTATTATTATTATCATTTTATATATATATATAAAATAGAGATTATTTTTTAATTGTATATATATATATATATATATATATATATAATATAAATTTTTCTTTTTATATATAAATATATATATTTTCATATTTTTCATAGTTTAATTAATTTAAAAAAAAATTATATACATATATAAAATATATATATATATTAAATAAATAAAAAAAATATATTTATACCATACATATATTTATATTATACCATATACATATATTTATTTGATAAATTAGTTCGGAACTCTCCATGTGATTTATTATAATATATTATTATATAATATCGGATTAGTGTTATATATTTTTACTAGATACATTTCTAGTTTGTTTTAACATCATCTCATCATAATGTCAGGGATTGATTATAATCCAGCTAAATTAGTGAAAGTGGAATTAGTCCGATTTAAGATTGTGTAAAACGCCCTCAGGAAGTGGGAGGAGTTTAAAGATCCAACTCATCGCTGGGATATATTTCACCCGGCACATACATATTCTACTACAGGCTTAGTTTCCATCCTCACCTTTTTTTTTAAATGTGTTTACATCCTGCTCTGTGGTGGCGCCAGCGTGCTGACACGCCCACTTTCACAGCGAGCACGCTGTCAAACAGAGAGCAGCACTTATCTTCTGTGGCACCCCGATAATATGAGTAATGGATTACTCGCATTTCTCTGGGTTTATTCAAAGCTGCACCATCAGATCCAAACACACCCGTGAGAAAAGAGTCATTCGACGCTTTGTGCACCTCAATAAACCCACTGTGAAGCGATTAATCTGCTTTCATGGCTCCCATTTGTGGATTTTTCTTCATCGCCATCAAAGAATTTCTCCCTAATGGATTCCCCGACACTTCCATGAACATCTGAAGCTTTGAGTAGTTGCATTTCACCCTCAGTCCTAACATCAGCGAAGCGTCAAGTGAGACTTTGCTTCATCCATCCCATAAATTCTCCCTCCCGTCACAGAGTCAGGATAACTTGTGACACCCCTCCTCTCCCCGTTGGCGTGCGGAGGCGGCGCGCTCACTGAATGCAGCTCTATGCAGCCCTTCAAACTCTCTACCCTCTAACGGCTGCTAGAATCAGAACCTTCACTGGGCTGCATACTTCTTGTATTCTCTGCTTTCTCCCTGATGCTGACCTCTGGTTCTTGTTTTCCTCTCCCGTTCCATCTGTTGATCGTGTGTCTGTGACTTCCACCTGTCTGTTGGTGTTACGTTTTGTGTTTGGGCTGTTTTTCGTCTGCAATACCATAGATGCCTTTGCACCTTCTCCAGGAGACGGACCTGCTGCCGTGGCCGCGGGCCCCGCCGCTGACGCTTTCGCCGGATCTGGTGGGTGACCGATCGGCTTCTGGTGTCTGTCAATGTGACAGCTGTTATTTGCTTTTATTATCTTAAAAGCTGCTTCTGCTTCCATAGGAGACAGTAGAACCGTCATGGTCCTACCGTCTCGCCCCCCGAATCCTGCACTAATGCCCCAATCATGGCCTCTCACCTCCCTCCTCCTGACTGATCTCCTCCTAATATTCACCAACTACAGTAAAAGGCACAATACAGCGATTCAAAAGGCTGTTTTAATGACATGACTGACCCTGAAGGTACCGGATAATGATAATTCTGGGGTGTATTCCAAAAAACAGGTTAACACACTTTGAGTTTTAGCCTGAGCTCCGGCTTTATTAAAACCGAGATAAGAAACTTTGAGTTCTACTCTGAGCTCTGGCTTGATTAAACCTGGGATAAGAAACTTTGAGTTTTACCCTGAGCTCTGGCTTGATTAAACCTGAGATAAGAAACTCTGAATTCTACTCTGAGCTTTGGCTTGATTAAACATCAGATAAGAAACTTTGAGTTTAACTCTGAGCTCTGGCTTGATTAAACCTGAGATAAGAAACTTTGAGTTCTACTCTAAGCTCTGGCTTCATTAAAACCAAGATAAGAAACTTTGACTTTTACTCTTAGCTCTGGCTTGATTAAACCTGGGATAAGAAACTTTGACTTTTACTCTGAGCTCTGGCTTGATTAAACCTGAGATAAGAAACATTGATGGATTTCCATGGATTTACCAAAATAAAAACTCTTGGGTGATCTCAAAATTCCAAATCTCTTTTTAACCGTCGTTTGGAGCGGGCCGACGCAAAATTGATGACTCATCATTTACAGAAAAAGAATTGACTGGCCATCACTCAAATCCTCTTTACTTCCAGCTACAGTCTTTTAGAAGTTGAAATATGAAAATGATTTTTCTGTATTTAGAGGATGCAGTTCTGAAGTTAAAGAGAGAATGTGTGTTTTGCTTTGCTTTCATTGTGCCACACAAATACGAATGATTTTTACAGGGTTTCTTTTCACTTTGCTTTAATAAATCCTCAACTTAGCCTTTTTCCTCCCCCCCCATCCATCCACCAACCCCCTTTCCCTTCTTCGCCACTCATAAACCCCCTTAACCTCTAACACCGCCCCCCCCGCTGCTTCTCCCCAAGACCCCTTCGCTACGACGGAGGGGAGCGCGGACATTGCTCCAGAGCTGGACCTCTTCGCCATGAGGCCCACTGACAAAGAGTCCACCACCATCACCCCTCCGACCTCTAGTGAGGCGCCGACCAACGCCGCCCCCATCGTTGCCCCAACCCTTTCCTCCACCACCACCACCGACAACACCACCACCACCACCACCACAGAGTCTGCAGCCGCTCCGACTCTAGATATCTTTGGTGGTAAAGTCCTCTTTCATTACTCCTCACTGCATCGCCCTGCATTATGACGATGATGATGATGATGATGATGTAGATTCTGATAGTGACTTAGTTGCTGCAGCTAGTATACTGACAAGAATAATACAAGCCCAGTCCCTACATTTGATTTGCTTTCCTATTTCCCATGATGCCCCTCCCTTAGATACAGATCATTTAATCAAGTTAATCAAACATCTTGACCTCCTCTGCTCAGCTGGAGTAGATTTAATCGACACGTCACAATGGTTTATTGTTTCGGGACCAGAATAATAATTTAAATACTTAATCTCAGTGGACTCTGATGGATATTTATCTCTTTTTTAAAAGCAGAGGTGGCTCAACTTGTTCTGATTATAAACCTTACACTAACAGTCTCAGAAGAAAACTGTTTTCTTCCCCTGCCTGGGATGGATCCTGTAGATTCTGACAGCTGAGAATGCCGTATCATAGCTTACTGCACTTCAGTTAAAGGGGACTACTGCTCATGGTCAGCTTTCCGATCCAAATGTTTCCTCCGAAGTATCGTGTTTGCCCCGCAGCACGCTGACAAATGTGGGCGGGGTTTGGATCCAGCCCTGTTTTACCCTGCAGAAATGAGATGCGCATGGACGGAGGGCTGGATACACATACACTATTTCTACCCTGCACTTCATGCCTCACGCTAATTGGATGGTGCTAGCATGCTAACGGGCTAAACCCATTTGTTATTTTAGCCATTTGAGAATGTTAGCATGCTAACATTAGCTTTGAACCCAAATCAGAGCAGTGAGAAAGTCACAGATGATACATCATAATATCACCATAGTCTCTTACACCGGCAGGATTGTGGCTTTGGTCCGTCGTCGATTAGGGAATTCTGGGATATCTGGTCCTATCATCAGCATTCGGCCGTCACGCTGACCGTAGCGGTACACCCTTTTAACTTTTGCCCTGTCTCTAGTTCACTGCACTTAACACTGCGACTGAGCTGTTTGATGATGACACTGTCTGCTCTCTCTGCTGTCGCTCACCTCTCTCCTGAGCTCATCTTGCTGTTTGCACCGGACCTGAGATCTGAATGTACCAATGATTGTGTGTCCTTGTTCGTAGATATGTTTGATTCTATGCCTGAGCAAAGCCCTACCACAGAATCCAAAGCTGCCACTACTCCTAGCGTAGACCTTTTTGGTGCAGGTACAGGAGCTGAAATCCATTTCTCTTTGTGTGGAACCTCTGTATCTCCTCTGGTTTCCATGCTTCCATCATTTTCTGTCAACTGTCTCTTTCCCCACCACACGTCTCGGTTTGTCCCCCATAGTGGTATGAGAACTCTGCATGCGACCCACCCGTCAGATCTTGGATTGTCCTTGTTGCTGCTTTTCTATCCTCGCTGTGCCTTCCTACCTGCCACGCTAATACTTTTTCTTTGCTCCCCCGACCCCCAACGCTTTTCTTCTTTCTCGTACTCTGCCTCTCGCTTACGCTCATGAATTAGACCTTCCTGCTGTTTCACGCGGGCCCTCTCCTTTGCCCGAGCCGGTTCCGGTTGGGGACATAGTGATTGGTGAGTTCTGCTGCTTTTATCTTTACTGCATCAGTTTTCCCTTCCTTTTTTAAAAAAAAACAAAAACAAACAAAAAACGAAGAGTGCAACCGGCCTCAGCTTCTCATGATGAAGATGTTGTACGGTGCTGGTGTCTGCATGCATACGCACACCAGCCCGGACTTTCCAAATGGTGCACACTTCATGGATGTGGATACAAGATGCAAGGACGCCTGCTTCCTCCTCCTGCTTCTGCATGATGCCGAGTAGAACCGGCAGAACAACTGCATGAGTTCCTCAGTTGGAAATAAATCTTTCACTGCTAAATGTAGTTTTTCTTTCATTTTCTTCCTTCCTCTTTCTCGATCTGTCTTTTGTTCAGACTCCTTTGCATCCCCAGCTCCTGCTGCTCCTGCTGCTCCTGCCGCTCCCGCTGCTCCTGCTGCAGCTCTTGCTGAGGCTCCTGTCCCAGAGGCCTCCTCTCCACCCAAAGCAGTAGAACCAGCTCCTGTCATTGACCTGCTGGGTACTGAACCTCAGACTGTAGAACCTTTTTTTAAACCTCTTACACTGAATGCCACTTTTTTTTTTTTTTTTATCACTATACTGTTATTTCTTCTGAGTATTCCTTTTATCTTCTCACTTTCTAACAGAAAATTCATGCATAGAAAAAAAAATGTCTTTATTGACTATATCTGTGAATTCAAATTATTAACAACTATTTATTCAAATAACAAATAAAACAAAAACATTAAATTCTTCAGATAAAACAAATCATTTTCTCTAAAACATGTGTGACACAATTATTGGCGCCTCTAAAGAAATCCTGTGATAAAAATTTAACTGAAGGATATTTCCAGCCCTAATATATATTTTTTGAGCAGGAACTCTGAAGTGGTGAACAGTGACTTCCTGTTTCACTGGGGTATAAATATGAGGTGACACAAGCCTGATTCTCTCTGAGGTTCTTCACGATGATGAAGACCAGAGAACACAGCAATGAGGAGCAAAGAAAAGTTGTAGAGCTGCACAAATCTGGCAATGGAGACAAGAACATCTCTCAGCAGTTCAAAATGTCAGTTTGAACAGTTAGATCAATAATGAAGAAGTTTAAAGAGACTGGAGATGTTAGACATTAGCCAGGAGGAGGATGTGTGTGCAAACTGACTTCATGCACTTCGAGATGGATGGTTCGACTGACACCGAGACAAACACAATCTGTTGGGGAGGGCAGTTAGAAAAAAGCCTCTGCTGTCATCCACACACAAGATAAAGCTCCTACAGTTTGACAAAAACCACTGGGACTTTCATTGTGACAAGGTCAGAGGTCAGATGAGGCCAAATTAGAGCCTTTTGACAACAAACATCGAAGAAGGTTGTGGTGTAGCACAAAAAACCCCATAGAAAATAAGGGATAAGGTAAAGAAATGTTGTGCAGTCACATAAGGTTAGCGCTTACGATGATAACGTTGTCTTCTAAGACCCAGTCTGTCTCAGCGTGTGATCGGCATCTGACCTCTCGTCTGACCTCTCGTCTGACCTCTCGTCTGACCTCTCGCCTGACCTCTCGTCTGACCTCTCGTCTGACCTCTCGTCTTCTCTGCCCTCCATGCTGCGTTGTGGAATAACCGAACGTCATCACAGACTCGTTTGGCGGCGCTGTCGAGGAAACACAGAGCTCCGCTCCAGGAGGGCCTGGAGACGACCTTCTGGGAGGTGAGACATTTATGACGGTCACATTTCATGTCTGAAAAACTGTTTTTCGTAAAAAAAAATCTCCCTCGACTGTAAAAAGTAAAATATAATATAAACCATATAGATCTCCGCAAATTGATTCATATGAACCATATTTAGACTAAATAGGACCAACTGTTGAGAAAGACTGTTGAGAGACTTTAGCCATGAGCTCGCTATGGCTAAAGTGTCTTTGTCTCTGTGTCTCTGTGTCTCTGTGTCTCTTTGTCTCTGTGTGTCTGTGTCTCTGTGTCTCTGTGTGTCTGTGTGTCTGTTGTTTTTGTCTTCATCTTTGGACATTCAATTCTCTGACACAAGCGACAGACGCAGACAGATGTTCTGGTTGCGTCGTAGTATTTGTGGATGTACCGTCATAACCGACTATGCTGATGAGTCATGTGTGCTCACACTGTATGAATCTTTAATAAATCAATAAATCAATAAAAATAAACAAAATCATTCATATTGGACCTTTGGTATATAATGCAGATTTTACATTAATTTTCTTGTGTTAACATATTCATTGAGTTTCTCTTGGACTAAATCAGAACCTCATCAGTCATGGTTTGTCTGTGTCCCCCCCCCCCCCCCCCAGGCCTGATGTCCCCCTCTCTATCTCACACGGTTGCTCCGGCTCTGGCCCCGGCCTTGGCTCCGGCCCCGATCTCAGCGCCGCTGCAGAACAACCTCCTGGAATCGGGCTTTGACTCTCTGGGCTCCTTTACCTCTCCAGCACCACCTCTTCCTGCTGTAGCACCAATAATACCAGCAGCAGAACCAGCAACCTCCACAACGGCGCCATCTGGTGGCTTTGATGCCTCAAGTAAGTGGGTCATACTGTTTATTTCACTTATCCGAGTGTCTGGCCTTCTGATGTGTAGAATTATGTTTTGTTTGGATCTCTCTTCTGCATGACGCACATTAATCCGCTGCGGTTCATTTAAAAGCCTTTAACCATAACCTGATCCTCTTCCTGCTGAGAGCTGGTGCATGATGGACAGACTGATGTGTGCTGCTGTCACTCCTCCTCCTCTCTGCAGACGGCATTACTCTGACTCGCTGTGATTCTTCTTCTCCTTCTCCATCTCTTCTCCTGGTGCTGTCACACTTTCACAAATGCTTCACTCTCTCCACCTCCTGCTCACCCCCATCCCATCTCTCTCTCTCTCTCTCTCTCTCTCTCTCTTTCTTGCTCCATCTTCAACTCTGCCTACACCCCCTTGGACCAGTCCCTCTTTCTTCACCTTTGCATGTTGCTGTTGGATCCCTGATCGTCTCCTGCATGAGACAAGATGTTTGTACGACCAGTGCTGCCAGACGTACGACAATTATCTTATTTGTATGATAATTATCGTATTTCTACGATAATTTCACCCTCTCTACGATCAGAAATGCTCGATAATTTTGCCACTTTATCACTCTGACGATTTTAGTTAGTTTTTCTCATTGTGACTGAATTGAGCTAACGGCTGTTCGGCGGCTAGCTCAATCAAAACGATGTGATGCCATCGTATGATAATGAGCGCAGACAATAAAACCAAGGAGTCTGATTGCAGAGAGACGAAGACGAGGAGGACATTAGTGTCAAAAAGTTAGCTTCCTCATCTCCAGGCTCACAGACAGGAGTGGAAAAATGACTTTAATATTTCTGGCTGGCTACAACCTGTTGCTGGCAGCGACACCAAAGGTTTTATGTCGTCGTTGAAAAATGCCGAGGGTGGCTGAGATCACCGCTCTTATAAATCACAACAAGTCTAAAAAGCTTCAGGATGAAAAAAAAACCCAGTCCCCAATGCAGGATTAAGAAGACGCAGTGTTCACAGAGAACATCTTAAAAGGAGCTTTTAGTCACGGGTGTGAAAATAGCATTAAGAGGTTAAGCCATATTTAAAAAGACATATTTAAAGATTCAAAACCTGCATAGAAAAAAACGTTTTTATAAGTAGAAGTGTCTTTTTAAGTAATAATTTAGGCCGTTTTATTGATGTTTGTTGCAGATTGGGCATTTTTATAATATTTAAAAGGCACAGAATAAAACAATATAGGTGTCAGTCTGACGCATCAAAGAGGAAGATGTCTGATTGACAGTTGTTCATCGGGGCGGAGCTCCACCTCAACTCAAGTCAATCCAATCAAACTTTATTTGTAGAGCCCTTTTAAAACAACAGAGTTGAACAAAGTGCTTTCCATTCAAGTAACCCAATAAATTAAACCACAACACAACAAAGCAGAATAAAACCCAGTAAATACTAAGTTGAGTTGATCAGACAGGACTACAGGTGATGATGTCATACTCTAACTTTCAAATTCTTCTTTTTGACGCTTACTTAACAATTAAATCATAGCATACATCTGAAACAAAAAAAATAAATCACATCCAAAATCAAAAGGGAAAATCGGTCTGATCCGATTTGTGTGAATGTCATCTGAAAACTTTTGGATAAAAAGCTTCCCCTAGTGACAGAACTATGCAACCGAACCCTCCAAAAAAGAAACGGGAGGTATAAATCCTGGGTATAAACATTTTGAAAATTATCCATGATGTGTTTAATGAAGGATCTGCAGCGACGACGCATAACATCTCCAAGGTTTCGGGCGTAAAAATCGGTCGGGAAGGACGCGGAGAGAGAAACGGTTCTGTGGCTACCATCTTCAGAACCGTTCCATTTTTCACCTGATGCCTCTTTCATCTGCGGCGTCCTCTCCCCCGTACGTCTGCTCTCCCTCCGTCAGAGCTAGATTAGGGTGTTTTCAGGTTTGTAATCCATGTTGTTTATGGGATGTTTTGTCATTCTCACCCTCTCCCAAAGTGCTTGACGGATTAGGCGACTTGCTGATGCCCGCTGTGACGCCCCAGAGCTCCGGCGGTAGCGCTGCTGGAAGCACGGCGGGAAGCGTTGGGACTCCTGTCTTAGGAGGCATGGCAGCTGCTTCCCTATCCACGCCACCTCCAAGTAAAACCATCGGAGGAGACTTGGACTCGTCTCTGGCCAACCTGATCGGAGGTAAACTCAGACTCTTGTGTTTGAGTTTAACAGACACGTTTATGTTTGTTTTTAAATATAAATCTAACTTGGTATTTTTTTGCTTCCTGCTGTTCAGACCTCGGAGTAAAGAAAAAGTAAGATGTGAATTCTATAAATGCATGAGCCTAAATCATATATGTGTGGTGATTTTAGGGCATTATTTAATTTAATTTCTTTCATTTTCAGGCTAAAATTTCAGTAAATACAAAGTTTGAAGTCTTACTTTAAGAAACATCAGCCGAGTTTAAAGAATTTCTAACAGAAATTTAAACATTTTTCGGTCTGAATTGCCTCTGCGTGTCATTATGTGTGTAGATCACGTTATGTACCATCTATTATCCTGCTACTGACTCCCTGCAGCCCCCCCCAAACATATTAGACTCTTAAATGTATCCTGTGTTTGATCTCCATTAGGGAACCACAGATTGAGAAGAAGCTGACGGGAGGCGCCAACTGGATGCCACAGGTAGCACCCACAAGCTGGGGTAAACCAGGAGCCCCCATGGTGAGAGCTGCATGGGTACCAAACCCCCCTACTGTGAGATTTTAGTGACATTAGAGCTCAGTATAAATGTACAGTTACCTCCAGAAGGTTTTTTTTTTTACTTAAAATAATGGATATAATAAATTGAAAACATTTATTTATTGTAAATTCTCATGATGTGAAATTCAAATTATTCACAAAAATTGAACCTTTTAGTCACAAAATTAAAGAGAGAAATGATTACCAGAAAACAAATATATTTTGTCGTTATTTTTATTGGCACCGCTTGGAAATCATGTGGGGAAAAAGTCACAGAAGCATATTTCCAGTCCCATTTTATATTTCTAGGTTCACCTGTTTGAGTAGGAACTCTGAAGTGGTGAACAGTGACTTCCTGTTTCACTGGGGTATAAATATGAGGTGACACAGGTCTCATTCTCTTCAGAGTTCTTCCCAGTAGATCTAAAAATCTAACTGTTAAACATGTCAGTTCAATAGATCAATAATTAATAATTAAAGAGACTGGATATGTTGAAAATCCACCTGGAAGAGGGTTTGTCTGCAAACTGACAAAAGACTATTCAAGGACTACAGCTAGAGAGGTCAGAGGTCAGTGGAATCTTGGGTTCACAAAGTATCCCCAACCACCATCAGAGGGCGCCGACTCCAACACCAGCTGTTCTGGTAGGGTAGCAAGAAAAAAGCCTCTGCTGTCATCCACACATCAAAGTAAAGCTCCTACAGTTTGACAAACACCACACAATGGAACAAGGTCAGAGGTCAGGACAGACCAAATTAATGCCTTTTGGCAACAAACGTCAAAGATGCTTGTGTCCTAGAGAGAGAGAAAGCCACAGAGAAAAGCCCCTCAGACCCATTGTAAAGTCTGGTGGTGGATCTCTGATGCCGTGGGGATGTTTTAATTCCAAAAGTTCTGGACATCTTGTTAAAGACATGGTTCCATGGACTCCATCGAACACCAGCAGATACTGGATGAAGACCTAAAAGCCTGTCAGGAACCTTAAAGTGGGTCATGGTTGGACCTTCATCAGGACAATGATCTGAAGGTCACCTCAACATCAACCCAAGAATGATTCAGAGATCACAGAATAAAGTTTCTGCCGTGGCAATTCCAGTCACCTGACCTAAACCCAACAGAACATCTGTGGGATGTGCTGCAGAGGAGAGTCCATAAGAGTGGACCTCAGAACCTGAAGGAGCCGGAGAGGTTCTGTATGGAGGAATGGTCTCAGATCTTCTCCATGTGTCCTCAAACCTCATCACACACTACAGAAGGAGAATCAGGGCTGTTATTATGACTAAAGGGGCGGAGCAAAATATTAAATGCAGGGTGCCAATAATTGTGGCAAACATGTTTTAGAGAAAAACTTTTTTTTTTTGTTTTTGTTTTGTTTCTAGAGATAAAGGTATAGATATAGATCATATAGATCATACGTATAGTCGAGACATTTTTTGCATCTCATTTTGCACAATTTTTCTAAAGGGTATCAAATATTCTGGGGGGAACTGTAGCTCCAGGAAAATCTGTCACAACATCAAAAATAAACATGAGAACAGCTTTAATCTACTTTGTCCTGATGCAAAAAAGCCCAAAAGGTTTCATCAACATACAGATTTTTGCAGATGTATCCTCTTCCTCTCCCTCCAGGCCGGAGTACCAGGAGCACCAGGAGCGGCGCCAGGTGCAGCCATGATGCCACCCATGAGTTCACAGCCTGGTTTTGGATTGGTGAGCCATTATTCCACTTCATTATTCTGGGTTTTTTTTTTTTGTCAGCTGTTTGATGCTCAGCTGGAACCTTTGTTTATGCAGATTCTCATGTAAATGCTGATTAATCTCCTTTTGTGGTCTGTGTTTTACCAGACTCCTGCAGGAGGGCCTGGAGCTCCCATGATGCAGCCCATGATGGGGCAGCCTATGATGGGTCAGCCCATGATGAGACCTCCCTTCACCGGGTCCGTTCCCGGAGCCGCTGCACCAGGATTACCGGTAACAAACAGCACATAGCTAAGTCCAGACAAACAATGTTTGTGTTATTACTTCTGTCCACATGTGAATTTCTATATTTCCTGTTCTCTCAGCTTTCTCCAGGACCTGCAGGCCAGAGCCCCAAAAAGCCCAAGGACCCTTTGGCAGAACTCGACCTCAAGGATTTCTTATAACGGCCCAGGTGGGATCTCAGAACAGAACAGTTTCTGAGGGTTCATACCTCAGAAGCTTCTACGATATATATGTTATGGAATATATTTTTGGTAAAACATTTTTTTGATTTTAATCATAATTTAATTTAATGAACCATGGCACATTTCTTAAATGTCCGAAACTTTTAAAAAGATATGTCACAATCACACAATAATGTGCTCATTTTCATGTTTTTACCTGATAATGTTCATGTTTTTAAATGATAATCTTCACATTTTTACATATTTTTTGCGTTTTGAATGATAATTGTAAAGTTTTTACATATTTTTTGTGTTTTGAATGATAATTGTAAAGTTTTTACATATTTTTTGTGTTTTGAATGATAATTGTCACGTTCTTACATGAAATGTTTTTGTTTTTAAATGCTAATTTCAGGTTTTTACATGATATATCTCACGTTTTTAAATGCTAATTTTCAAGGGTTTGAATTATAATTTTCACCTTTTTACATATTTTTCACGTTTTAAATGATAATTTTCGCATCCTAACCTTTGACATTGTAACCAACCCATTCACTTTATTTAATCAACTTCCGACATTCTGATGTCGTTGATCCCTGTGGACGATATTATGATCCGTACATGAACGCGACGAATGATTCAATCATATGTGGCTTTAGAGGGAACATAAATTCTCATTTGTCTGCTACGTCAGTAAAGCTGGAAAAATATCCAAAGACTCAAACTTCGCGGATCAATGTCTCATTCATGAAATGGACTAAACTCGCCCCAGCCCTGATTACTACCAGCTGCTCAAACACATCATCGCTAAAATGTGTCTTTAATACGAAGAAAAATGAGAAAAGAATAGAAGTAGATAAAGGTGGGGGACCAATACTTTTTCACAGCGCTGAAGCAGGGAGTTTAAACTGTTTGAATAATAATAGGGAACCACATGACTCTTATTCTGAAATGCTGTCTACTTCCTGTCTTCCAGCTTCCTCTTTCTCCAGAATAAAGTCCCTCCTCCAAACCTGGCGTCAGTCAACATCTCAGGACGCCGGTGACGTTCAGCGACTCAGTCTCATAAGAGCCTCTCCTCGCCACCCATCGAAGCCCCGCCCCTCTCCTGTGTGATGTTGTAGCAGACTGTGAAAGTGAACCATAGCAGATTATATATATATATGACCAAAAAAAAAAAAAAGACAAGCTTGTGCTCATGTAGGTGTACTAATCTTTTGTCTCAACAAAATCACTCAAAACCCTGACAAAAAAAAAAAAGAAGAAAATGTCCACAAGAGGGCGTGACAGAGAGAGAACGTGACGGCGCGTGTGTTCGGATTTATTTCTAGTGTTGAGTTGAATGATGGATGTGCTTCGGTGTCCTAAGCTCCACCCACAAACCCCACATTGTCTCCGCCTCCTAGTGAAGGTGGGAGGAGCTCTTCTTTGTCCCCCTCTGATTGGACAAAGGCCCGTTAGATTTCCGGGGGATAAACCTGTGGTGTGCTGTTTACAGGAAGGTCCTCCTCCATGTACATAGATTTCTCCGGTGAGGATTTCGTCTCTACTCTGTGTGTCTGTTGAAGAGAACCTAAACGTGAATCTGACGAGAAACTGTTAGAAGTCGTGTGAGTATCCTTCTGCCCCGCCCCTCATCTTCTGAAAGTATTGTGAATACACCATCAAACATTCTGTATGATAAGAGACGCAGCAACCAGACCAGGAAGTGACCCCTTTTTGTTTCTTTGTTTTTCTACTTGTGGCTTATTTTTCTATCCTTTCTTTAGCTGTCTTTTTTGTCCAGTGTTATTTATATGTTCTGTTCCTTTGAGAATAAATCCTTCCTGGAACGCCTTGATACCCAAACGGTTACGGCGAATGCCACATGGCCAACATGTTCGCAGCTGTCCCCCCCCAGTTCCAGCCGGCGAACCTTGTTGCATGTCAAACCTGTCTCTCTCTCCTTGTTTCCTGTCTGCCTCTGTCTTTATCCAATAAAGGCAATAAATACTCATTAATACCGATCGTTTGGAAAATCTTTCAGATTGCTCATTTAAAGAACACATCCAACAACGTATGTCCGGATTTGATCCTCAATGTGTTTGCCCCGGCGGTTTCCCGCCACTTTTATTAGGTCCATCTTCTCAACTGCTCCTTAACGCAATTATGTAATAAGCCAATCAGGTGGCAGCAACTCAACGCATTCATCCATGTAGAAATGCAAGAAGACCGACTGAAGATCAAACCGAGGGTCAGATCAGGAACGGGTATGAAAGGGGATTTAAGGGACTTTGAACGTGGCATGGTTGTTGTTGAGTATTTCAGAAACTGTTGATCTACTGGGATCTACCGGGTACTTTCACCCTTTGGGCCCCGTTAGTACCCACTGACCATCGTTTAAATGCCCCAGCGTTGTTGCTGACCATATCCATCCCCTTTATGACCAAAGTCTTGGCCATCTTCTGATGGCTACTTCAACCAGGATGTCACAAAGTTCTGATCTTCTCCAACTGGTTCCTTGAACATGACGATGCATTCACTGGACCGTAATGGCCGCCCCAGTCACCAGATCTCAATCGAATAGAACTTTTGGGATGTGGTTGAACGGGTGATTTGCATCACGGATTTGAAGTCGACAAGTCCAGCAACTTATTAATATTTGTAAATATAATTCAATCGCGATCTGCCCGTCATGTAAGGGAATTGTGATTAGTTAGAATTATTGGAGCCTAGCTTAAATGAACCATGAAAAGACAAAGACAATGACATTTAAGTAAGTTTTTTAGAGGCAATAAAACTCAGTTATTTCAAATAGATTGACTTAAAATATGTATTTTTAGTCTCTTGACTGATCTATCGTGACTGAGGTTATACATTAATCTTAAAGTTCCTTGTTAATGATAACATCTAGGTCAAAGTTAGCTAGAATAAGACTAAGTCCGACTTCAAAATTACATTAATTTGCAAAAGAAAAACTTGCCTATCATGATTGTTTTTCTATTTGGACAAGAATCAAAATACCAACTTCTGTGACACAAGGCATCTTACTTCCTTGAAACTATGTTTTATTCTCTCTTGCACCCAGTACTCTAGGATGAAATGGGTGAAGCGACTGTGTTTTTCAGCTTTGACGAAAGAAACTTGAGTTTTGACCAAAGAAAGACGATCCGGTTCCCGGTCCTGTGTCGTAAACCAGACTCACCTGAAGCTTCTTCTGTGTGTCGACCCAAAAAGCCGTTATTGAGACTCTGACGTGGCGTTTTTTAATCTAAATGATTGAAATTGTTGTTTCTGTTGAGATGTGAATTGTTCACACTTTTTGGATGAAGCTCTTTTAGTGCATGAACGCCTTTCGAGGTCAATAAATTCAAAGAGGGGTGAATTTCCCATCAAGGATTTCCTTGTTTTCCCCACATCAGAAATCATTTTTCTAGAACTTGACCCATCATATACACAGCATGTTTATCACCATCCACCAAGATAGAATTATCAAAGTTAACAAACGTCCTGGAGGCAAAACTTTTAAGGCTCAAGATAATTTTTGTCTTTTTTATCTAGAATTGGCACAAATAAATAACAACATAAACTAATTACTTTACGATACATTAGATCCCCGTGACTAAATCTGGGTTTGGCACATTTAATCCAGATATAATTATGTCACAGATATCTTTTAGTGTGAAATTATCTTATCTTTTTGCTAGAATGTGAATTAACAGTTGAGGGTTTTTTTGGCCACTAGGGGGCCAAAAACTTTACTACAAAAATAGACTTTAAACTTGCACTTGCATATTATTAAATCGATATGGCTAATTTGCCATTTACACACCCAGAACACAGAACAATTTATCTGCTCGCGTGACAAAACCTTTAATTCCCCTCTCTTCTGTTAGCACAGTGCCGGTCTTAAATAATGTCTCTCTATAAACCTTCATTACTCGGCAATTTCTGTTTCCTAACCTCCACTCTGCTAAAATATCCAACACTGACAGACAGGTGCCATCATCGGGGTCCAACACTGACAGACAGGTTCCGTCATCGGGGTCCATCACTGACAGACAGGTGCCATCATCGGGGTTCACCTGGATCGCATTGATGATCTTGTTACCATGGTAACCTGTCAGAGTGAGTTGCGTATATCAGGCAGCGAGTATATTTATCCAGTGAGGAATATTCTCACTGCATAAATAACAAAAAACATTTATTAGTGCCTTTTTAATAGAAACTTTCCATCCATGGACTTAAATGGGTTGACGTGTAGTTTGTTATACTTTAGTATGTAAAAACTTTATTGAATTTTACACTGTGTGTGTATAAAAACAAAAATGTATTTTTTTAATCACAAAGACACACACACAAGTAATAATCTTGGTTTAATGATTGGTAGTCATCAATCTGCATCAATAATCTAAGGTATTTGGTATTCAAAAGGACATTTTGAAGAATTTTTTTGGGAACATTTACAACATCCAACACACACAAAAAAAAAAAAAAAATCAAAAACAAAAAAATCACCCTGCAGATCTAAATTTGTTATTATGAAATATCTTTGGTAACCCCATCTTATTCAAGACATCCAAAACAGCTCAAGTGAAGCGTTTAAAGAGGTTCAGTCCCATGAAGCGTTACCCAAACATGTAGCCACACATTAAATACATCGTTACAGTACTAGGCTGTCAAAATTATATTCTGAGAAGTTATTCCACCCCACCCGCCAAAAAACAAAAAAAAACAATTCCATAAATTAGCACCATGTCTTCTGGATAAGCACCGATATATGTATGTGCACAACAATGAAACCAGATGTCACTGCGTTGCAGGAACAGGGGGAAAAAAAAGATGGAGGTGAGACAGGATCCTCAAGCCTTTAATGTCCTCATCCATTAAGAAAAATTATTTATTTGCATATTTAATTTCTTTGGGGCAAACATATTTTTCCTATTTCATGGAAAATTGTCCGTTTCAATTAGCTTTAGCCTTTGGTAAAGAATGTTTTTATTGTTATTTGCTCGTATCAAGTTAAATAATTCTGTCAAGTAAGTCCTCACATGTTTTAATATGGCAAAAACAACAACAACTCTGTCCTGTGGTGTCCCCCAGGGCTCCATCCTCGGCCCCTTATATTTTTTTTAGAATATTCATGCTGCCATTGGGTCATATTATAAACAAGTTCAGTCAAGTGGCACACATTTATCAAATAGTGACTTCAAATGTGTTCAATCAAACAGTTGAGCAGGACATCAAAGGCTTTTAAGGACCCTTCCTGTTTTTAGACATGACTTTGGGTTTAAAAAGCAGGCGCAGAAAGACAAAATTTGTAATAAACACAATGCAAAACACAAACTTGTTCATTAAAGATATTTAGAAAAACAGTTATCTGTATATGTATAGTTCCTCTGTAAAACAAAAGTTACATTAATTTATCCTGGGTCTTTTGTCAAACATCTTCTTTTTTTTTTTTACAGTTTGGAGAATTCTTGTCTCCGGACAAAGCCTGATGGGACAATGAGACAAAGGCTCTAGGGCTTTGCTCCCCTCACATTTCAACAAACACACTTTCCAACATTTTATCAAATTATTTGGAAACGAATGACTCAAATATGAAGCCGGACTCTAGATCCGAAGATCTGGAGTTTCATAAAATACAGATTTCCTCAATTGTTTTAGCAAATAAATAAAAGGAAAAGCTGAAAAAAAGCCACAGTTTTTGTGAAGCGCTGACAAGATCCGGTTGTCAACATTGAGTCTGCGTGGCTGTTCATAGGTGTGTGTGCGCGTGCGTGTGTGTGCGGGCGTGTGCGTGTGTGTGTGTGTGTGTAGATTAGTGTAGCAGGAGTCACAGGGAGTTGCAGGAGCTGACAGAAAGGCAGGGAGGGTAAGAGAAGGTTGGGAGTCCCTTGAATGGAGATGGTCTGAGCGTGAGAGGTGGGGGTCCTGCGTTGTCTTAGGCTACCTGGCACTCACTTGAGTCCCCGTGGACCCAGTAGCAGATCTGGGCGTATTTGACCGGGGTTATCCTCACCGCCACGTTGTAATCCTGCTGCGACCCGTCCCCGTTTACATCCACCCACTGGTGACCAGTGAAAACCCCAATGATCTTCCTCTTCCACTTCTTCTTGCCGGGCTCTTTGAGGCGGATGTAGACCCCGGAGCCGCTGGAGCCCGGTTTGGCGTCGCAGAATTGATACATCAATTCGCTGGACTCCTGAGAGACAGAGCAGAACCGGTACACCAGGTTTCCAGGCCGGTCATCGTCAAAGCCAGAGAAGTGGATCCTCCCCGCGGGGATCTTCTTGAGCGAGGGGATGACACCCAGATCCATGTACTTGACTTTGGGGGCTTTCTTCAGCTCCAGAACAGCGTAGTCGTAATCCGCAGCCAGTCCATCAGCCACACCTTTGAACCAACCCTTAGGCACCTGGGTCTGCTTGACCCTGGTCCACCTGAATGAAGGTTTCTCTGAGTCCGCACTTCGCCGACTACGGCTCTTTCTACCTTTCCCCTTTCCTTTTCGGTCCCCTTTTCTTCCATCCTCCTCCTTTTCGTCCACTTCCTCTTGATCTTTGTCTCCCTTTCTCCTCTTCCCCTTGCCTCTACCTCCTCTCCCTTTGCCTCCTTTCCCTCGTCTGGACTTCTCCTTCAGAATACCAACCCGCAGCTTCTGGACCCCGTCTAGATAGTCCTTCCCATCGTGGATGCAGTGGGCGGCGGTCAGCACATGTTTGGGTGACACCAGAACCCCAGAGCATCCCGTGGAGATCTTCACTGAGGTGGAGAAAGGATATTTGGTGGAGAACTGCTTATCGGAGATGGTGAAGCGGGTGTCCATGCCGTACACCTCCCGTTTGTGGCGGGAGCTGGAGGAGATGTTCCTGGACCAGGAGGAAACCTCGTTGAGGCCCTGCACAGACACCGAGGTATACGTGCGGGTACCATTCTCATAAACCGTCTCATAGGAAAGGAGCTGCTCCAGGTTATCCAGGGAGGTGGCGGGGAGGCGACGCTGACACTCAATCCCACACATCCCACTCTGCTCCTGCTGAGGAAGGGCTGAGAAGTTTGGGCTGCTAAGAGGAACAGTACGTCTTTTTCTTACCAGAGGCACCTTCCACTGTGGCCAGGTGTACTCATCGTCAACTGCGTTCTCCCCGGCAGCAACAGCCGCCGCCACCAAAGCCATCAACGTCACTGGGAGCAGGACACACAGCGGTATTGGGCCCATCATTAAGTTGGGCCTGGATCTGAAATAGAAGAGATAACAGGAAGACTTAGTGAAGCGCTGGAAGAGCAGAGGAACGGGACAATTTGAGTTTGTCAGTCCAGCCAAGACTTGAGTCCAGAAGGAAAAATCTCGGCAACTATAGGATGAAAGAGTTGATGGGGTTAAAATCTACCTGTAGTTCCTCTTTGTGGAGTTTATTGTCATTATTGTGACTGTTTTTGGTTCTCCGTTAAACCGTTAAAGAAAATAAATGATTTAATGGATGATCCGCTAACTTCTATATACTTTTTATATTCTCTTATAAAGAGTTTTACATCTTTACTTTATTATCTATTCATTTAAATTAATAACCAGACAATTAGTAGATAGATTCAGAAGAACTTTGTAACTTTGTTGAACCTTTAGTTCCACTGTGAGGTCAAAAGATTGGTGGAATACATTCCTTTACATAAACATATCTATGTTCTCAGCATGTTTAATTATCTAATCCCTTTAACTATCCTCTGAGTTTCTGCTCAAAAAACTCCAAATGGTTCAAAATGTCGTTTAGAAAAAACGATTTCCTGTGAACTAGTCACAGTCTCATCAGTAACATTTGCTTTTTTAGTGCTAATACGTAAATGTTAGCCCGCTAACATGCTAAATGCAAACATAAGATATGATTAACATTACATACAAATATCCGTATATTAGCATAATTTGGGTTAGCTTGATAGCATGGAGTTGCTAACATTCATAGATCTGTTTCCATCCGTAGTTTCTCCCTGCTTGCTAACAGTACCAGTGACGGTACCGCGAGCCTCCACTGATCCGGTTTTGGATTTAGTTCAAATAATAATAGTTCAAAGAACTACAGCGCCAAAGTAGAGCCTCAGAGAGCCTCAGAGAGCCACTAGCATGACTGTAGACTTAGTTATTTAAAAAAAAAAGAGGTGACATAGCACTTTATCAAGTGTTATAATGCCTCGTAAAATGATGCGACATATCCAGCTTTCGATCCTCTTCATTTTAGCACATGAGTTCATCCACTCTGCTCCATTTGTAAACATCTCCATGAGGGTTCAGAAAACCATCTATCAGCATAAGAGTTTCACATCACGGTTGCAGAAAGTGATTCTTATATAGTTTGGGTTCTGACCGGTCTGCAGTAATGGTTTGGATCGGCATGAGGACAAAGTGCTGTGGTCTTGGTTAAAATGAGCTTTAAGCACATCCAACATAAAGAAAACTCATATTTCCCTGAACTGAAAAGGTCTTATGCCCAATGTTGATGCCTCCGGGTCTAGAAAAATAAACACGGGTCCATTAACAGCCACACAGAGGCAGTGTATCCCAGAATACTGGAGACACCCAGAGGGCTCGGCGCTCAAGGCTGTCATTACTGCAGCTAAACACACTCAGGAGAGTCAAGACTCTTAAAGACCAATTCATCAAAGGGACACATGTGCATGCAATGATTGTTGCTGCTGTTGTGAATTTGCAGGAACAGCCGTCTTCTGGAGTTCATAGAGACGCCGCTTGAAGTCCTCTGAGTGTTTTTCTGCAGGCTTCAGGCCGCGAGGACGCGAGGTTGAACCCTGCTCCTCTGAAAGAGCTGAGACAGTGGCTTGGAGGTCTGCCACAATGGTTAACCTTCTCCCCTAGTAATGACCGTATCTGGTTTCTCCTCCAGTCCTGGTCCATGCAGGCAGATGACATCCAGCATGAGGCCAGGCGAGCTGCAGACAGGCTTCCTGCTTCCTCCGCACCAGAATGATGCTGCCAGTAACCCTGATAACTACGAGGAAAATCACATTCGGGGTATATATTTTGTTTTTTGATAGATTCAGCAGACCATCGCTTAAGCACGGAGCGGGGGAGCTTCCTTTCGTAAGCCCGTCTGTGGTGATGAAGTCACCAGGAGCGATGAGGAGCAAAGCAGCAGCTGTTAATTTCAAACAGCGAGGTTCCGAAGCGAGAAGCCACACAAATGGATTATTGTAGTTGTTTACGAGTTCTTAATGAGGTGCGACTGTGACTCAGCCGGAGGACCAAACATAGTGACATCCTCATTCCCATCTTTAAGCTGAAACTACTACAAATCCCCCCCCCCTCCAAAAAAAAAGTGCAAAGTCAAACAAATGAGTTCATCTGCCCAGGAGACTGTTTGGATTTACTTCACCACATCGTCCAATAAAACAGACCCAGTGGTCGACATCTAACCCGTCCCGACACAGACGGCAGTAAAAAAACAAGCCCACAGGATCTGTAAAACAGTGTCTGTAAATGAGAAGACGAAAATGACGCTTAGTTTCTGTTTAAATTCACACTGTCGCCGCCAGACAACACAAGTCCAGCAGAAAGACTGTAATTACTCAGCAAAGGGTGGAAACCGATATGTGGTGGCTGTCTGTCATGCAGTTCGACTGGTTTCCATCGCAGTCAGATGAAGAAGAAGAAGAAGGAGAAGAAGAAGAGGACTCTCCATCCCTCAGTGGAAGGGGCAGAAAGAGCCGATGGACGACAAACGGCCAGAGGGTGGCGCTGTGCCGCAGCTGAAACCCAGCATGCAGGAGTTAACCAGCCAGAGTCTAGTTCAAGTTTATGAGAAAAAAAAAGAGAGAGAGGGTGATTTCATCCACTTGGACCTGTTTTCACAACTTCTGCATCTCAGGCGCAGATTTTATGTTAAAAATAGCAACATTGGAAAGAGACACTTGAACTGAGGTTTACCATAAAAATGTTTCATTTTGATCCAACTCTAGATCCCTCACTGAAAGAGTTTTTTCTCTTCACTGAAAAAAATGATGAATATCCATGTTTCTACTGCAATGCAATGAAAAATGAACAAAAACATAAATATGATAAGCTTTCCCTTTTTTTTCTTTTTTTTTTTTTTGAAGATAAGATTTTCCAATGTGGTATGAAAAAAAAACACATTTTTGCAGCACCATAAAGAAAAAATGATTTAATTTTAAAGCAGCCTAAGCGAACTAAAAATATTCATATAATATAAGAAATGATCAGACTCCAAATGATTAAAAATGAAGATATAAATGAGGAATATTTCTGCATAACTTTGGAAACAAAACCCTGTTAAAAAGTGTTTCCCTCAGAAGAAATAAAAGTAATAATGAAAACTGAAAGAGTTTGATTAAAACTGAGTAATAAGTTTATTAGATTAGCCATGAAAAACTATTAGGAGATCCTTCAATCTGTGCAGAAAGACAAAGCCTCCCTACCTGCTTGCATCCGATTGATGGATATAACAAATCCGCTGCGGAGCCTTTTGTTTCTTTCCCTGAAGAAAGGTTCCGATATGATCCGACTAGAGAACAAACTGCATCCCAAACGTCCTGGTATCAGCAGGGAGACCTCTCCCTTCTCCTCATCGCTCCTTCAAAGAGGCTGAGAGAAAGTCGCAGCCGGGACGCTCTGTGCAGGCTGCACTTGATGCTGAGGTGGAGGAGGGAGGAGGGAGAAGGAGGGAGGAAGGGAGGGAGAGGAGGAGGGGAGGAAGGGGGGGAAAAGTCCTAAAAGGACTTTTTTCACTTGTGACAAAAGCTGTTCACATATGGGTGGGACCAGAGGACGGACAACCAAAGGGTGAGGAGGGAGAAGTCAGCGGTCTGCTCCGAGGGGAGGAGGTGTGCAGCAGACAGCAGGAGGAGAGAGGATTAGTTCCTCTGCTCTCCACGATGGCTTCTTAAGCTTCTTCATTCTGAGCCAAGAGAACTTCAACATCTGCAGCACTTTGGGTCCACAAGCCCAGCACTACTGCCAAAACCCAATATCTTACCAAGAGTATTTTGTCGGATTTCTACTCCAAATATCTTATTGCACTTGATTGAAGACACAATCAGGGAACAAGGAACATTTCTCTGAGATGTAAAGACTCATTTTTAGGCAGTTCAACATCTTGTCAGGTCAATTAAACCTGAAAATATCTCATATTTGGTATTTCCAGGAAACTCAAAGAGACATTTCATCATAAAATGCTTAAATATGACCATTATATCTCATTTAAAAGTCATAATGGTCTAACATCTAATACAGAGTCACCGATTAATAGAAACATTCAACTAAAACATTTTTTTTGTTATATTTTTTATAAAATTAAACTCTATAAATTTCCACATGGGAAATTTATGAATAAACTTGTAAAAAATTCACATATTACCATAAAACAAAACAAAGAAAAGTGATACGCTGTGATGTTGTAAAGAAAAAAGGGGGATAAAAAAGAAAATGTTACTATTACTGGCTGATTCTGAGACACAAAACTAGTGTTTATATACTATATATTATATATATAGTATATATTAGTAAAATATAATTAAAAATTACATTTTCAAACTGTGAACACGGATCATGTCTGACTCTTTTTAAACACTACCTGTTTGTATCTTTGTATCTTCTCCTCCTCTCCATGTAATGCTACCCTTTTCTGACTTCTTTAATAAAGTGTCTCAGCTGACCCATGATTGTTGATGATGTCATACTTCGCTAAAAACACTCATCGGCTGTGGGTTGGTCGGCAACGATGTATTAAAATCCAGCAACAATCATCAGCAATCGCTGAATCTGAATCCTACTTATCAAATATTCCGCGGTGGCCTCTTTGACCCGTGGTGTCCCGCAGGGCTCCGTCATTGGCCCCTTACTCTTTGCTACCACAGGGTCATATTATAAGCAGGTTGAGTCACTATTTTTCAGTAGGAAATAGTAACTCAAAATGAGCTTAAGTAAACAGTTGAGCGGGACATAAAAGTCTTAAAAATGTAGTACATCTGTAATTATGTCATATTTGACTCCTAACATCGTAACTGTAATCCGAATTGAGGCAGCAGAACCCGAGATATTATCTTTTCTATCGGACATGTCCAACTATTTCAGCCACATTATTATAACACATAACACATTTTAATGAAAGTTACAGCAGGTCGATGTATAAATACAGCGTCGGAAACACACTTTTTTATAATCGCATTAGTGTCTTTATTGGTTTGATAGTAATGCAGGAAAAATAACACTTCACAAACTGTGTTTTTCTTCAGGTAATATAATGTGACCCACTGGCAGCATGGATAAGCTTAAGAGTAAGGGGCCAAGGACGGAGCTCTGGGGGACACCACAGGTCAAAGGTTGACACGGAGGAGGAAGCATTAACTAGGGTTATTGAGAAAGGCCTGTTCGATAACTAGTTGTTGTTTTTTCTTTCGGCATATTACAGAAGTTTTGGTCTTACTAAACAGAATTATGTAACTTTATACAACCAAAAAAAGTTTTTAGATCTTTTATGATTTATTTATTATTAATAATGTATTATCCAATTTTTCTATGTATTTTTTTTTTTGTTTAATAACTTACTTGATCCTTTTTTTTTCATTTTATGGTCAATTGAGAGAGATTGTCTAAGATATTCTATTAAAACATATGTCAGATTAAATGTGCAAAGAAACAATTTTACCATCTTTTTTTTTTATGGCTAGAAGATTAAAGGGTTAATCTCAAAGTTGGACATTTTTACGAGCCCTATAAATTTAAATATATACTGTCAGATGCAATCATTTTGTAATTTAGACTCTGCAAAGATAAAGAATGCTTTAAAAAAAAAAATAGACGATAATCCGGATCAACACCAAAATCCAATGGAATTTACCTGCTACCACTTCTGCAAAACGATTTCAACACGGCGAGGCCACAGCTCTCTGAGTAATCCTGCCCGTAGACAAGAAACCCAAAGCCACGCAGGGAAAAACACGTCCTCCTCCGCAGAGGTAGCAATTAACCCCGATGTTTTCTAAATGTAATGTAGCATAAAGTATAATATTTCTCTCTGAGATGCAGAGGAGTGGAAGTACTAAGTACAGTGGAAAATGGAGACAGGGACACTCAAGTGAAGTCCAAACAACTACCTCAAGATTATATCTTTAGCAGAATCAACTATCCACCTCTGCCTCAGTGGATCGGATCACAACTCTGAGCTACCAGCATGATGGCGTCTAGAAACGGCCCCGTCACCAAGAGCAGAACGCCAACCGTGACCCGGACTACCAGCGCCTTAAAGATTCAACAGTCACGGTCAGTCATGTGTGTCACTTACTGGTATGAATTCTGAAAGTATTCAGAACCCGTCAAAACAAGACTTGATTGACTGTCAGACACTCTCGCCGTCCTTCACTTCATTTAGTCTGAATGCAAAGTCAGACTAACAGGATAAGAAAACTTTTGTGTCCAAAAACACAGATTCTACTCAAAATCTCCATTGAATCAGCATAAAGACGTTCAAATGAGCCCAGGACTGTAAAACGTAACAAACTGAAGAAAACAAGTATTTGATGCAAAGCTTTAGGTTCCCTAGAAAGCATACGGGAAATTTCACTGAAGTCTGTGGGATGGTTTTTGAAGAGATGTGGTTACAGAGATGTGGTTAGACTATCAGGACAAGGGTAATCTTTTATTCTCCCTTTGAAAAAAAACATGATGACTGAAATCCCAATGACTCAAGACAAGAAATGTGTTATGAGACAGGAAGAAAGAGAGAGAGAGAGAGAGCGAGTGGAGAAAGAGAGAATGAGAGGGGAGAGAGAGAGAGAGATAGGGGGGGAGAGAGTGATAGAGAAGTAGAGAGAGAGAGAAAGAGTAAGAGGGGAGAGTGACAGAGCGTGTGAGAGAAAGAGATCGGGTGAGATAGAGTGGGTAGAGAGAGAGAGAAGTTTGATGGTGAGAGAGAGAGCGAGAGGAGAGAGAGAGAAGGAGAGAGAGAAAAGGAGAGAGAGAAAGAGATGGGAGAGAGAGAGACTGAGAGAGAAAGAGATATAGGGGGAAAGGGAGGGGGTAGAAAGAGAGAAAGACAGTGAAGTGTGATGGTGAGAGAGAGTAAGGGAGAGGGGAGAGAGGAGAGATATAGGCAGGAGAAAGGGGAGGGATGAGAGAGAGAGAAGAGAGGGGAATAGAGAGAAAGAGGGGAGAGCGAGGGAGAGAAAAGAGATAAAGAAGGAAAGAAAGAGAGACAGGGGAGAGAGAGAGTGAGAGAATGGGGTAGAGAGATAGAGAGAGAGGGGAAAGAGAGAGAGGGAAAGAGAAAGAGGGGGGAGAGACAGAGAGAGAGAGAGGAGAGAGAGAGAGAGAAGGAAAGCGAGAGAGAGGGGAAAGAGAGAGGGGGGAGACAGAGAGAGCGAGGGGAGAGAGAGAGAGAAGGAAAGCGAGAGAGGGGAGAGAGAGAGAGAAAGAGAGAGCGGTGGGAGAGAGAGAGAGAAAGAGAGAGAGGGGAGAGAGAGGAGAGAGAGAGAGAGAGAGAGAGGGGAGAGAGAGGAAAGAGAGGGGGGAGGGAGAGAGAGAGAGGGGAGAGAGAGGGGGGGGAGAGAGAGAGAGAGAGAGAGAGAGAGAGGTGTTGGTAAAGTGTTGATGCCACTTGAACCAGATCTCTGTGTGAAGTTAATTAATTTAATTTGAAACTTCAACAAACTGCTCATAACTCCCGTCCGTCAAACTGTATGTGTTTGAGTGACTGAGAGAGAAAGACTTGGGTGGGCTGCCCACCGGACCATCATGTTGAGGATGGATGCTCCTGTGGGTGGTGTTTTCATATGGGTGGTGCATGTGTTCATTTCTCCAATGACTATAAAGTGACCCTCAGTCCTCCAGACTCAGCAGGTTGATGAAACACATCCAAGCAGGTGGACCGGGTGGTCTTTGGAAACACACAGAAGACCCTTCCACATTATTGGTTTAATGAGAACCTGAAAACACTCACGATGTAACAACGAGCAGGTTTTGGATCATTTTGTTCTGAGTGGGTTCTGACAAGTGAGAACTTCCTTTAGCATAGTTCCAGTAATTTGAGGATTGTGGTGATGTTGGAATATCAACGAGCATCGAAGAACATTTACTTAGAAGAAAACACGTCTTATTATTATTATTATTATTATTATTATTATTATTATTATTATTATTATCTTAAGCACCAAAAACTCGGCCATCGTTGGATGCATATCAGAGGGGAAGGATCTGGAGTACCGGAACACTATCAAGGACTTTGTGGACAATTGTGAGGTAAACCTCCGCGGGAGGACCTCACAGAACCCACTGATGGGCATCCAGGGTTTGGACATTGAATAGGTGTCCCAGTAACACCCAGTTATTTCAGTCTTAGAAATAACTGGGTGTTCACCTCAACAATGAACTGGACTTGTTGGACCACACAGATGTCCTGTACAAGAAGAGCCGAGGTCGTCTCCACATGCTGAGGAGACTGAGGTCCTTCAGAGTGTGCAGGACTCTGCAACAGACCTTCTATGACACTGTGGTAGCAGCTGCAACCTTCTACTCTGTGGTCTGCTGGGATGGGGGAAGCAGAGAGAGGGAGAGGAAGAGTCCAGCTCTGTTATGGACTGTCCCCTGGTCTCTGTGGATGAGGAGGTCCAGCTCTGTCATGGACTTTCCATGGACTCTGTGGAGGAGGTCCAGCTCAGTCATGGACTGTCCCCTGGTCTTTGTGGATGAGGAGGTCCAGCTCTGTCATGGACTGTCCCCTGGTCTCTGTGGATGAGGAGGTCCAGCTCTGTCATGGACTGTCCCCTGGTCTCTGTGGATGAGGAGGTCCAGCTCTGTCATGGACTGTCCCCTGGTCTCTGTGGATGAGGAAGTCCAGCTCTGTCATGGACTGTCCCCTGGTCTTTGTGGATGA
>VRLP01003089.1:0-71183 GCA_009660295.1 Lophius piscatorius
ACATGGTTGGTGATTGCATCTGCTGCTGTGGACCTGCTCGATGTCCACTGATCACAAGATGCTCATGATGATGATTATTGTTGTTATCATTATTATTATTATTATTGTATAGTATTTCCCCATAAGCTATCGCTATATGTTACATTAATATTAATGTTATTATCAACCTGGGATCCCTGCTGCTGCCGTGGCCCGACCATGGAGCGGTTGAAGAAAGTGTATTATAGCTGATATCTTTGCTGCTTTTCCCCCGCCTGTATCTCTCTCTCTTTGTCTCTCTCACTCTCTCTGTCTGTCTCTTTTTTTGCAAACCCGACCGGTCATGGCAGTAGGCCGTCCACCCTGAGTCTTGGATCTGCTCAAGGTTTCTGCCCGTTAAAGGGCAGTTTTTTCTTGCCATTGTCGCCAAGTGCTTGCTCAAGGAGGAATTTGTTGGGTCCTGTATATAATTATATAAAGAGTTTGGTCTAGACCTGCTCTTTCTGGAAAGCACCTTGAGACAACTGTTGTTGTGAATTGGCGCTATATAAATAAAGATTGATTGATTGATGATTGATTGATTAAGGGTTAGGTTTCAATTTTGTATTTGAAAATACAAAATCAAACAGACACTTTCCTTCTTGATTTTCAGTGCCTAGAATGACCCATGAATGATATTCAATAATGTTTCAAGGTTTTTCCTTAAATCTTTTGTTTTCTTGACCTTTGTAAGTCAGTAGTTGATAATACGATCTGAAAAGAATAATTTTATTTTTGTTGTTCTTATGCAAAAACATCCATGTTAAAGTCAAATAAGGTCCCTCTCCTCTTTGTCATTCATATTATTCCAGAAACTCCACCTGTGGGTGATTTATGGACTCCCAGTTCATCCATGGATGGCAATTTACTCCTTGAGACTGGGACTGGATAATGATCAGTCTGACTGCGGCCAGAATGAAAAAGACACCACAGGAGATAAATGCACTATTTTATCTCTACCACTAGATGTCAGCCCTGGCATGTCTTCTCTGAGAACAGAGGACGAGAACAATGGTATCCCTCTGATTCATGCACAGTCCAAAGAAGGACTTCTGCTTGTCCAAACTGTGTTTAATTGAACGGAACCAAGAATGTTTCACCATGTGAACCTGAACTGTTTGACTCCGTTGTCAAAGAAACGTGACTGAATGATCATTGATCAACTTAAACAGAAATTTCTCTTTGATTTATTTCTGAACTTAGAAGCGAATGGTTTATTGTTCATTACCCAAACAACCGTCGACAGATAGAGACATTGATCTAGTCAATCTAAAGGTAAAGAAACCAGTGACTTTAAAAAATAATCAATGACCCCATGGAAGGTGACCTATGGACACCATACTCCAATCCCTTAATATGGCTATGGTTCATGGGATGGACTCCGCGAGTCGCTGATATTGTACCCGATGTAAATGTCAAAGGTGTCATTTCTTGTTCAGCACACTGATATATATCTCCCCTCTTGTACTTATTTCTTTGCGAGGGCTACTTGCCCTGTTCGTGTGATGAAGTTTGTTTTCTCCTGTATTGTATTACAGTATATCTTGACCTACCTACATAAATGTATATATATTTATATATCGTCATATATATTATATATATAATATATATGACGCCCCCCACAGCCCGTCCTTATATATTCACATATATATATACACATATACATGTCTATAATATGTCCTATTATACAATATGTCGTCTGCTTTTCTCATCTTTAAAATGCGTTTTGTTGGAGCTGTTGTAACGACTAAATTTCCCCTTTGGGTTTAATAAAGTTCTTATCTATCTGTCTATCTATACTAAGAACCTGGACCGTTTCACTGTGTGGACCTGGACTGTAGCACTGCATGAACCTTCATAGACAGTGTGTGAGTATGAATCACTTACCACGCTGCCATTCCCACTGTTTATTGGATTTGTTTCCAGTGTTTTGCAATTTTACAGGGTTAAAGGGCACCATTCTATGTCATTATTATTCCATATTACACGCAATATGAAGTGATTGAATAATAATAATAACAATAATGATAGTAATAATTATAATACATCATTTTTATATTTATATATAGTTATTCTGTAATTGGAAATAATCTTTCTCCAAATGCTAAATGAGTGATATCCTGAAGCTCCACCTCCTACTTCCGGGAGGCAGTAATCACCCCTCATATATTCCGGTTGTGTCTAATCCCACCTCAATCCTCCTGGCAGCAGGGAAACAAACGTTCCATTCTCGCATCTAGACTCAGTAAATCAGGTTTCATCGAAGGTTGTAGGAGAAGGTTCTCCAGGAACAGATTGGATTCCTGGGAATGCTGACGCTTGGATGACAGGAGGAGCAGATGGATAGAGGAAGGAGGAGCTGGATAGAAAACAAAGCTGCAACTCTGACTAGACTGGAGGAGGAGGGAGAAAGGAGATGTTGTGGATCACAAAATGAAACCCGACGTGAAAACCATGCATGTGCAGAGGCTCGTGCTGAAATGTTTTTCCAGTGACTGATCGTTTCCCTCTCTGCGCATTTGACGCGAAAAGTGTGCATGCACAGTTTGCGTTCCCTCTTCAGCACCACGGACAGCGACCATGACGCGCCTCCGCAGGCGAGCTCTGGTGGCCCTCTTCCTCTTCACGCTCTTCATTTTTGGGGCCATGATGGGGCTCAGGACTCTCAAACCTAGCGACGGCTTCTCGGACCTTGCCCCCGGTATGGACTTCACCGGCGAGCGATCCGACCGGAGGGGGCTCGACCTCAAAGACGTGGCTGTGTCCTCGGACGACTTCAATCCGCGCAGCAGCGACACCAAGGTGGTCTTCACCAGATCAGACCGGGACTATAGCATCTTCTATGACGTGCACATCTTCTACTACATGTGGTACGGGTCCCCCAGCATGGACAGCAAATACATCCACTGGGATCACGTGCTCGTCCCGCACTGGGACCCAAAGATCGCCGCCAGTCACGCTCAAGGAAGGCACTCACCTCCAGAGGACATAGCCTCCAGTTTTTACCCAGAGCTGGGAGCCTACAGTTCCAGGGACCCAAAGGTGCTGGAGTCCCACATGGCCCAGATAGAAGCAGCTGCAGCAGGTAAGAATCAGATAAACACTTGAACTAAAAATCTGTTTAGTTTATTTGAACTAATGCTAAAAATAAAAATAAAAACCTGATAAACTCCTTAATTGAGCAAAATATTTATTTGCTTAAAATAAAATAAGTTTTGACAAAAATGGTCTTTAAATACAAACAAGTACCATTAAATATGTAGAGAAGTAGATTTCATTGTTTTTTATTCTCGAATTATGATATTAAAGTCAGGATTTAAAAAAAATATTTAAGGTTTATCAAAGAGAAATGGTGTCACAATTAAAATCCCATGGTTCATATGAATCATAGCCTTATTCTCAAAGTTATGCCTCTTAAGTCTGGCCTCAAGAATAATTATTAGGATTCCAAACACTTTTCTGACTTTTTTTTAAAGTTTGCTGCTAAAGTCAGAATGTCACTGAAGTCTCAAAGAACAAACAGTCAAAACACTGGCACAACTAAAACTTCATTAACAGTTCATAAGTAGATGTGCTGATTCCGATATACCACCTGCACCCATGAGAACCCACGGTGACACCTTTCAAGCCTTCTGCCTCACCCAGGACATTTGTCTTTTACCTGCTGTTTTTTTTTTTCTACACTTTTTCTATAATTTTGGCAGTGGTAATGTAATTGCAATGAATTTAGTACAGGATGTGTATTTCAGATCTTATAATTCAATCCGAGATAGCTACAATAATATGTCTAAAATTCACTTTGTAAACAAAAGAGTTCGTCAGAGCATTTTGGGGACTAAAAATTTTTGATCACACTGCCATCAGAAATAACAAAAAAAAATGAATTCTATATTTTCAGGCTGCGATTGTAGTGTCCTATTTTCCGATTCCGTGTCTTTATTTTGTCTATCCGGTGCTGCCATTTTTTTCGTTTGGCACAAAAGGGAAGCACAAGCTGTCATAAGTTCTGTAAGAAAATACTGAAAATGACTGGTATATATATATATATATATATATATATATATATATATATATATATATATATAAATATATATTGATGGTATAAAGTCAGGACTGATGCGAGAAAAATTTCAATAACCTGTCAAAAAATATCAAGATCTAATATTTTATGCAGTTTCAGTGAAATTATATTTTATTTCCTCTGAATAAACAAAAGGGATGAAAACTGGACCTATATGCTGTTGTCACTGCCAGCATGGGAAAAGTCCCTAATCCCCGGCGTTGTAAAGTAGTCCGCCTGTATGCACTCAAAAATAAATGTAATTGAAATCTTAATAATTTTTATTAATTTTTAATTTAATAATTAAGTGATGCAAAAAAAAGTAAAAAAATAAAATAAAGACTAAGCTCTCCTAATGAGCAAAACAGTAATTATCAAAAATGTGATATATACAAGATAGATCTCTTCGAGTCGATCCATGTGAGGCAAATTTGGACTAAATCGGACCTAAAGCTAAGAAATTATGGCCTGAAAAACAAAATTCCAAATCCCAAAATCAATCCAGTTCTTTGTCACACTAAGGTCTATGTGGGTATAAAATTTGAAAATGGTTAACACGCAATGGTTTTTGAGTTATTGCTTTAACACGACCAATCTGCGGTGGCAGATGTGGCGATGACAATTCCATAATTTCAACGACTTATTAGGGACAGAAATACTCAAAATTGTTCACTATTTGTTAGAATCTCGTCGGGACTGATATTAAAAAAAAAACAAGTCGGTAATAGTGCAATCAAAGCAAGTTAGATTGGTCGCCGCTTTACTTATTCAAGTGCCACAGTTCCCACCTTCCCTCTGCAACATATTGCTCCTCTTGGTGCTGAGCCTCATGTCGTCACAAATGCAGCCAAGTGGTCTTCCATCATCCCACCGACCGTCACAACGCCAAAGGCTCGCGGTCCTTCTTCACTGATGTTCAATGAAGAAGGACCAAATACTGTAGCACTTTTTTTGCCATCAGGAAAACACACAGTGGGTTGGATATACTTTAATGCTATTTGGATTGATACTTCACACAATCAAGAAAACACTTTGAATCTGAAAGAATCCAAGGGTGGAGCAACTATGTGACTTGTTTTAAAAGGCAACCACGTGCCTTTAAAACAAATCACATTGTCTTGATTAAAAATAATCAATGACTGGGAGAGTAATTTTGTTGAAAAATAAATGACAAAAATTAATGTCTTGTGAAGAAATAATCATTAAACTACTTTGAATATTAATTAGAGTATATTCAAACATGAATTGAACAAATACCAAAGTAAATGCTCAGCACCATTCCATATAATTTTAAAGTAGACACAAAGAAGTTCCAATGATTGTCAACACATATACTTCATCAGTGCCTTAACCTCCAGCATGATTCAAACTTCCTCCCGGTCCTGCCGTGTGGCAGGGGTTCTGGTGTTGTCCTGGTATCCTCCTGGAGTGGCTGACGACCACGGCGAGCCCACCGAGGACCTGGTTCCTGCGGTCATGGACGCAGCCCAAAGACACAGCATCAAGGTAACTGGTGAGACAACCGGTATGTTTTTTCCTTTCTGATTATTTTATGAATGCACAGTTAGGGTTTGATGTTAAGCTAAGAGCAACATCCTGTTTATCTTTTTCCTGCATGAAGCTCCATAGAGGTGTTTTATGTCAGTACAGATCTGGATAACATGTGGCACCAGAATTATATTTGCAGATATGCAGCCAAACATATCAGTTAAAGTATGACTGCTTAATTATTGCTCTAGTAAAATCATGAAATTTTCTGTTGACATAAAAAATATCTTAGCATGACTGTCACATCTTTTTAGAGCTGAGCAGGAGCTGTATTACATTGTAATAACAGTTCAGTCGAACTTAATTATTTCTTAGATAAATACTTGATGTGACATTTGCTTATTATGTCGCCATCCCTTAGAGAGCAATAGTGAGTCATGAGTGAACCAGTTGAATGTCAAATATTATAAATGTCTCAATTAAGTATAAGTATTACGGCACACATCTGCAGCAAAGCAGAGAGTTTTGATCCCTCGCAGTTCAGCATCTTCAGGACATACGCTTCTGGTCAACAGAGCAGTGTTAAAGATTCTCACAGATTTATTTTGATGGATTATTCTATTAAATGATCTACTATTATGGGTCCTTCTAGGAACAGTTCAAAAGATGGATATTCAGTCATTATCTGCTCGTGCCTATACTGAAGGAAAGTCGGGTGAAGTCTTTTGTCCACAAACTATTTATGGAGCTCAGAGGTGGTGCAGCATTCTCCTAAGCAAACGGAAAAGATAGGAACTTGTTTAACAAATAGTGGTTATCGGAACTAGAGTTTTGATCTGCATGCAGACAAAAGATGGACACATAGAGGGAGAAAGAGCACAAGTGAAACATACAGAGACGACAATTACACAGGAGAGACAAGAAATATATATATATATCTATTTCTAGTAGATATAATATATCTAATAGTTTTACTGTATTTTCTCTTAATATTGAGTGACAAGGTGACGGGATGCGCAGAAATGAAACGAAAGCAGCTGGAAATGAAAGTCAAATACAGAGTTAATCCAGGGTGGTCTGAAATCACTGGATGAATGTAATATTTCATCCGAGAAAGAATCGGGACCGAGGGACTGGCGCTACTGCAGCAATGAAGTTTATCAAGATTATCCAAATAAACTTGATGCTCGGCAGATACAGTCATCCATAAAATCTCACTTTGTTTTTTTAACATATTTATAATATCAGTCACAAACCTTTTTTAGTAGCTTTAGTATAAAATATTCGACCTCTGTAGAAGTAGAAGCTTTAATTTAAAAAAACAAATAAACAGAGACTTTTCTGGGATGTGGGACGTCTACGGTGTGAGATGTTTGAGATGTATGGTTTGTTCAATCTGGGTCCCTCAGTCCTCTCCCGATGTCAATCGGTTAACGGGACAAATAATTGACGGACACGTCACATCTGACAGCTCTGCTTCGGGCTCAAAGGGAGGAAATTCCTGAAATACCCCCCTGAACAATGACAATAACCTTTGAAATAAAAAGAGAGAACCAAATCAAGGTAAACCAAGGAATAACTAGGAGAAATAAAATAACTGAACACAGTCATGACAAGAGTCAGTTGAAGATGAAACATGCTCCACCCTGAAATGTGGCACAAGTTCATCTGTATCTGATGGCGAGCTTAGAGTTGTTTCTTTTAGAAGCATACCAGTCAGCCATAACATTATGATGTCTGAAGTCTGTCATCACTTGTCAGTTAGTGGAGGATATTGTGCAGCTAAAGTGAACATTTTGTCCTCAGAGCTGATCTGTTGGAAGTAGGAAAAATGGTCAAGATTTAGGATCTGGGCAACTTTGACAAAATTTTGATGACTAGAGGACTGGGTCAGAGCATCTCCAGAACCGCAGGTCTTTTTGGGTGTTAGTCCACAGTGATCAGCACTTACCAAAGTGGACTCTTCAAGGTCAACTGCTAAACCAGCTGATGGGTCACCAAAGGCTCATTGATGTAAGGGGGGAGCAAAGATCAGTCCATGTTGTTTGATCCCACAGAAGAGCTACTGTAGCACAGATGGATGAAAAGGCTGTTTTGGCGGCAAGCTAGGGAAGAACGCAATATTAGGTAGGTGGTTTTAATGTTATGATTGATCGGTGTAAATTAGGAAAAGGTTATCGTCTATCCTGTCGAACTACATCGTATAGAGAAATTGATTTGTACCGTTACTTACTCTCCCCGACCCAATTGTGTCACAACATTAGGCCATTGTATCTTTTATCTGGTGTGGTAGGCCGCAGAAACAATGTTTGGTATTGTCCAGTGAGTAAACTCAAATCATTCTGTAGTCACAAGATTAATATTAAACTGTAATTTATTAGTCTTATTGTCTTAGTTTCACATTTCGACTTTATTAGACATTACTTCTGACATACCATTATTTACCTTTAGCTAATATTACACTTTGCTATCCGCTGTGGCACCAATTAAATATCTTTTCTCTTAATAAAGAAAATTCACAACATTCACGGACATTAAAAAAGTGAGTAGAAAGGCAATGACTTTTGCACTGTGCTCAGTGTAAATGCCGCGTAAACATACAGGGAGTCAGTACAAAGGGACTCAAATAGGACTGATGTGATCACGCCTCTTCGTTCTAGTTTAAGTCCCGGATAATGTCATCCGGAGTCCACAAATAAACTTTTATTGTCCTCAGCTGCTTGGTTGAGCAAATTGTGAGACCCCATTTCTTATCAAAAAATGTGTGCCCCTTGACTGAACCTGTTTGAAATAGGACCTAGTGGCACCATATATATATTTATACTTGCTAAGAATAAGGGGCCAATGATTGAGCCATGAGGGACACCAAATGTCAAAGAGGCCACCGATGAGGTGGCATTAACCATAGCCTACTAATGGATGATAATAAGTATCGGATGACTTGATAAAGTTACAAGAAAAAGTCTATTAATGGGTCAAATAGTTGTCCAAAAGCATGCTTCACCAGCTAAGCTAACTATTTTATTTACTATTAAAAGAAATAAAATATGCAATTAAATAATATTTCCATATTTCTCTTTTCTTGGTGAGGAAAATACATGGTGAGTAAAAGGTTAATGACTGAATTTTCTTTTCTTCTTGTGTGAACTGTTCCTTTAAAGCGACATTTTCTCCACTTTGTTGTGCCCTTTATTCAGAATACAACATATCTAGCAATAGCATTGCATTCTGGTCCACTGATGCTCCTGGCAGTGAAGAGTATTTTTTACTTCCCAGTAGTTCCCTGTGGCATCTTCAACTTTCATGACCTCAAAATGTGACATTTAAAGTAACACACATGTGATGGAGAGATGATAATGTTCTTCCTTCAGATGCCTTTCCAGCCAACTGAAGACATTTGTATTAAAGTAGAGCTTTAGGGTAGATTTTCCTCTCTGTCCCACCACTTCATCTACGGTTTTATCTGCTTTAGCAGTGAGGGGCCGATATCGTATAGCCAGAACATGCTGAAAGAGCGAGATGCTTCAACGGCAGTAGATTAAGCATCACAAGTTTTTCGCCGCTGCTCCCTATACGGAAGCCCTGGACGGAAACCTGGGTTCCTGTGTGTCCCAACCCGACTTACACAACAGTTTGTATTTCTCATCACACCTGAGGGCTAATGCTCCAATGTTTCAGTGCACCAGCGCCGCTACTGAGAAAATAGATGCTGATGTCTCTGTGTTTGAGCAGTCAAGTGTGGCTCACTTGTCATTTTATGTAACGCTTTTAAAACAGGAAGCTAAATGACGTCTACAGATGGATTGTTGATTCAAAATGAATACCACTCTAGTGACATCTGAACCAGGGACTAAGGATGTGCACGATTGGTGGGCTAGTCAATTAAAAGCCATTTTTATGAAGACCATTCAAACCAGGACTGTCGAAGTGTCTGAGGCCTAATTTTGTCATTCCACCCTGAGTTTGAAGCCGATATAGTAACAGCGCCAAATTGACCAGGCAGGTTGAAGTATTAGGATAAAAAAGGCAATGTAATGTGTTTATGATAACTTACCTCTAATTTAAACCCACAGAGGTTTGAAAAAAAACAGTGCTATTAGCAGAAGTAATAGCAGCTTTAAAAATCTAGTCCTACGCTGTTGTTCCGGACAGCAAGTGTACTGTATATCCCCGAAAACCCCCCATTCTTCTGCGTTATACAAAGCAATGTGCCTGATTAAACTCTTCAAATGTAATGTGAAGTTGTGTAAGAAAAACAGTGTTTTTCTTTTAAAAAAAAAAGAAGCTCCCCCTAGGGAGTAAAATATGAACTATTAGAGTGAAACACAATCTATATGAGATAGATCTCCTCAAGTTGATTCAAAAGCACCAAATTTTGGAATGAAACGGACAATGGTTGAAAAATGAGATGGCCCCAGGAATCTTTGGAGATAAAGATCCCCCTAGTGTCAGAATTACACAACCGACCTTGCCTAAAATCAATCCAGTTCTTCCTTCTACCTAGGGCTATTTGAGAACAAAATGATAAAATGATACATGAAATAGTATTTGAGTTATAACATAAACACGAAGGATATGCAGCCGAGTCGGACACAACGCCAACGAGGATGATTCCATAATATGCCTTATATTTCATATAAAACGTTATTAAAAACAATAATAATGTAAACTTAATTCACATCACATAATCATACAGGCACAAGTTACACTCACAACAACTTTGTCCGGTGACTTCCTTACCACCGCTGAGGGGCAGTGGGGAGCTCCTGTGAAGCACCCTGGGAGCAAATTGGGGTTCAGGGTTCTGCTCAAAGACCCTACATGTAAAAATATAAAACAGGGGGCGCTACAGGGAGCAGATCTTTGTGGTACCGGTCGTGATATAAAGTTGGTCCTACACAGTTTGGGTAATAAAGGACAAATGTTGGTGGATGAAGAAGCACAAAAAAACACTACTCTAGGCTGCATCGTTAATTTGGTGAAATATTTGTTTGTATGGCGTTATGGACCCCCATGGATTCTTGTAAATACAATGTAAAGACTTAACGGTGAAGAAAAAATATTCCATTGGTAAATCAGATTCTCTTGTTCCACTAGATGCTAAACGTTGCAGTGGAGAGCTTCTTAATTATCTGACTATGCAGATGACAAGAGACTTCAACTTAAGCTCCTCCCACACATTTACATCAACCCTCATATTTGCTTTCCATCACCCATGTTGCTTTTGTCTTCCTCCACTTATGTGTGCTTTGCTTTTTTTTAAAATAACATATAGAGTATAACTTATCTTCATCAATTTATTGGAATTTTTTACAGGTTTTACACATTTTTTTCACAATTCAATTTCAAATAAACCCCATTTATATGAAATTATCTTTAATTTTTGACTAAAAAAGGTTAATTATAAGAAATTACGAATTACTTTGATTATAGTTACGATCAAAGTGAAAACATCCACAATTTAATTTAAGTAGTACATATTAAGTTCAACTGTAGAGTGTAGTATGGAACCATACATATGATTTTTGCACAATTTAATAAAAAAATTAAAACGATTTTGATATAAATGATTTATAAAGCAGGTCAAAAAAAGCTGAAGGTTAAGAATAGGATAAGCAATTCTCTTGGATTTTTTTCTCAACCAGTCTAAGTTTAAACGTCCTGCTAAATTGTGGGGAATTAGTTGTTATGAGGCTTCCTTGTGGATAAGGTTACATAAGGCAGAGAGTAGGTCGCAGACGGATCTATAATCCCCCCCCACTGCCCCGTCCTCAGTAATGAAGCATAGATTGACCCGGTTTGCTCTGAAATGCTGATGTTAGGACCCTCGCTGCAGTTGGAAATTAGATTAAATTGATCTAGTTTAGTAGACGCTCTGATGACACAAATGTGTAATAAAACCTAATAAAATAAAATAAAAGTCTTTCTTGTTTAAAAGATAAAATTCTCCATTGGGTAGGAACTTTAATGAGTTTTGGATATGTTAACGGATTGGCACAGCCTTTCTTCCGGTTCCAGTCACAAATGTGTCCTCATTTTTTCAAATTTCTGAGCAAGAGCATTAAAACTATTGAATCATATAATGCAGGATATGTGTTTGAGGGAGAGAATAATCACCAAAACTCAAATGCTTTTTAGCTTCTTTAAGCTAATCTGTTGTCCTCCTATGAATGCGGCTATGAAAGTTCTGATCTCTGATAAACATAGAAAATCAAAATAAGATGCTTATGTCGAGATGACACCATTAAATAAATATTTGCCACTATGGCCGCTCTGGGCTTCCATACTGCTGTCTTTCAACCAATTGTTTAATTAATTATCTTACCTGTAGATTTTTTTTCCAGAGAAATACAGTTTTAGTGAGTGTTAGACATTGTGCAAATGATATTCTTCAGGGTTTCTTTGGTATAATGTGTAAAATTAATTATTTCTATTTTATTATGAGTACCCTTTCTGTAATTTTTGATTTAAATATTTTATTTTTTATTTTAACAATTCTTTTGTTTTAATTAATCATTCTCCTTAGGCACATGGTTGGGTTTCTATCTAGTTTTTGTTCTTGTTCTGTGATTTATTTAAATATAAACACTGATTTACGTCACAGCCAAAGGTGGTAGTATGTGCATTTAGTTCCCCCTAGTGGACATATGTGCTATTTTGCAGCCAATATCCCACTATTGGGCCTAATTGGTACATTTTGGGTACAAATGCTATTCAATTTAATTTCATTTTAATTCTCTTAATTTGTTGGGGAAGGAAAATATACAATATGAATCATAAATGTTACTATTTGATGCATTGTACCAGAGTTAGCCTTAGAGTTAGGCTCATGTTCATCTGCAGTTCCCCCAGCAGGTTGAAACATCCATTCAACAGCATTAAATAACAAAACAACAAAGGACAAAAACACACGCACACAAAGCAGAAAAATATGATAAAATGAGACACATCATATTACATACTTGTGCCAAATAGTGAGTCCTTTTTGGTCCCATCCCACAAAAACTGTGTAGAATAACATGTATTCTTTTTTGTATTTCTATCACATTTGATGCAGTAGTTATCGAAGAGTTTCTGATCAAATTCGTTGATTGTTTCATGTTTCACTGTGCTTCTCTAATATAATTACGATTATGCCTTTTTATCTAAAACATAGACAAAAATAAAACTATTGGTATTTTTTTGTATTGACTCACAGATTACACACACATAGTAACAGGCAAATGTTACTGATCCTGAAAAGACATTCTTTTACGTCTTACCTGTCCATAGACAAGTTATGCAAATACGCCTGATAGCTATTTCACGTCGATTTTGGGTAGATAATGCAAACAAAGCTTTAATTTAACACCATTGAAGGGCAGTCTGGTTTCTTCGAGTTTAGATCTTGTGTCTTACATGTTTGTCCTGCGAAGAACTGGTTCCATTGTCTTCATCCAGCCTGTACCCAGCCAGTGTCAATCAGGCCAATGTCAGCGAGTATAGGCTCTGGCCCCCCTTTGACCCTGAACAGGAAAAGCTGTTGGCATCATTGGGCATGAAATATCACCTCATACCAAATGTAGCCTACGACATCATGATAGTGACATTTCATCCGGTTATTGTTTGTCATGATGTGAAGGAAAGTGTTGAGAAAAAGCGACACACCAGATTCCCTGGGTCTCCAAGCATTTATCAAACGTCTTTTATTCAGCCAGATTGAGCGGCGTCTTACCTCGCTGGCCTTTCAGGATTTTTCATCAGCCCAGATGGCTGAAGAGCCCGAGGTGCGGGCGCTAAACTCCACCGCGTTGCCATGGTAACTGTTTAGGAAGACCTTGCAGCCTCTTTTTGATGGAGTGGGCGTCGAGCGCTTTTTTTTTTTTTTTCTCTCCATTGTGAGTGAGGCAAAGAAATGCAGCAGAGGTTCTCCTGCATGACAGAATCCATCACTCCATATTTAATCTGCTGTAAAAATAACAAAACATGACATTAACCGTGAAATAAAGCTCTCATCCACAGATTCTCATGCAGCACAAGAGAAAAAAAACACCCTCTAGATCACATGATCATCCTCTCTTGATTCTAAATGTCCCTTTAAAATATCAGACATACTCAATATCATGACGTACATGCATCGGTATCAGTGAGAGGAAGAGCTGATGTGACGACTGCCTTGAGTTCAGTGTTGATTTTAAACCAGATCTCATAAATGCAATGAGGCATCCATTTTGATCTCATTGGAGAAAGGTTTTTACCTGATCATTCCTCAATGATGTGCACATTTTATGTCAGTTTTGAATAAGTTGGCTGTTCAAATAAAAATGATATTCGGGGGCATCAATACTGCTATACTGATTATGCTGTCCATGTTGTCTATTCATATAGCTCAGCTGTAGAGACTGGAGGAAGTAACAATTTAAGTGCTAGGGCTCCCTGGTGGTCTTCCCCGTTAGTACAGTGGACACTCTCTGTACTCCACAAGTTGCTCCTGATTCTAAACTTCACCGCTTTTTCACCCTTTTTAGCCGCCTGCACTCTATTGAGGTGTTGCAAAACTGTGCTACCAACCATCAAGGATTGTCAGGAAAAACAAAAAGGCAATTTTTGAGGTGCTATATAGTTTTATTTTTTTGATTTTATGGCCATAAAACTGTAAAATATGCGGAAAAATTATGAATTAGGTCATTCATAGGTCACAATTTTGCAAGACTCCTTAAAACGCTCCCATCGTGCTTCGAAATGATTTTAAACAATAATTTCTCCCTTTTTTGCCAAAGCATCTTTTAATCAATCAATCTTTATTTATATAGCGGCAATTCACAGCAACAGTTATCTCAGGGAGCTTTCCAGAAAGAGCAGGTCTAGACCAAACTCTTTATAATTATCTAGAGAGACCCAACCAATTCCTCCGGGAGCAAGCACTTAGCGACAATTGCGAGAAAAAAAATGCCTTTTAACGGGCAGAAACCTCGAGCAGATCCGAGACTCAGGGTGGACGGCCTACTGCCATGACAGTTTGAAAAGAGAGAGAAAGAGAGAGAGAGAGAGAGAAGCAATGATATCAGCTATAATCCATTTTCTTCCGCTTCTCCAGGATCGGGCTGCGGCGGCAACAGGGATCCCAGGTTGATAATAATAGTAATATAACTTTTCGCAATAGCATATGGGGAAATACTATACAATAATAATAATAATAATAATAATAATAATAATAATCATCATCAGTATTTAATCATAGTTCTGTGAATTCATGAATTTACTTGATTTACCACCGATTATCATGGACTCTGTTGTCCCATATCTGGAATACTTTAAAAATTATAATGCAGCTTTGAAAGGATTTTCTTTCATGAAATCGTTATATATGAACTTCGGTGATATTGCAACATTCTAAGGATACAGATGTTTTTTAAGCAAACTTGAATCTTCCCTCTGTGCTGAGAATGAATGTAAATTTATTCTATGCGTTGCTTATGATGAGTTTAGAATATCTCTATGATATTAAACCGTTCAAAATCCTGACCTGTTCTGCTGCAGCGATGATGACGGAATGATCTTCCTCTGGTAGATAATGTTTCCTAAGAATATTTGAAGTTGGGCTTGTTATTCATGCATGATCTCAGAAACTCAAAGGAAATGAGTTTGCAGACACTCCTTTTAGTTTCAATTATTTCTTAGGAGTAGCTGGAAGGACTTTTTGGAGTGCAGCGTATGTCGTCCTGTGTCACCTGAGATGACAATGAGCCTGAGGGGATGTGGAGAATCTGCTTCACTTTGTCCTCCTCCTCCTCCCTCTCCGTTTTCAAAAATCCTCAGCCTCCTGCGGGCTAAACTTAGCTTCAGTCAGCTCTTCTGTCTCCTTCTATCATTACACCAGAGGAGAGAGGACAGGGTTTACCCACCTGATTTCTTTCTGATGACTGGCGGCTCAAAGTTCTTCTCTCTACTTTCAGTAGGATAAAAAGGAGAAAAAAATTTACCGAAATCACAGATTTTAAGTAATAACCCACTTGCAAACTATCACAGGGAATATATAAGTCCACTTAACAAGGTTACATGATAATAATTAAGCTTACACGTAAAGCACAAGGGTTTTTTGTTTGGAATCTTCATTATTCTCACGTGTAATTATATCCAAGAAAGTATATATAATTAATATTATGGAATCATCATCGCCGCCCCACAGATCCCTCCTGTAAATGTATCGTTTTCAAATTTTCCATCCCCATAGATCGTAGTGTGAGACATAACTGGAGATATTTTGAGGCGGTTCGGTTGTACATTTTACACACTAAGGGGGAGCTTTATCTCCAAAATTGTCAAGCTGTAATTTCTCAACCGTTGGTCCGATTTATCCAAATCCGGTGCATACGATTTGAACCGAGGACATCTAACTTGTATAATCATATTTTAATCTAGTAGTTCATATTTAATTCACTAGGGGGAGCTTATTTTAAAAAAAAAGAAGAAAAACACTGCTTTCTGAACACAACTGAAATGTCCAATTTTATATCTACCTATCTATCCTTATCTCCAAAAGTTTCAGGGCCATCATTTCTCAACCGATAGTCCAAATTTGGTCCATATGAATGGACTCGTGGGAGATCTATCTTGTATATATATATTATATTTTATTCTAATAGTTCAAATTTTACTCACTAGGGGGAGAGTTCTTACGAAAAACAAAACTTTTCAGACTTCTTGAACGTTAGTCCAAATAGTCCAACTTTGTGAATATAAATCGAGTCAAGGAGATTTATCTTGTATATCATATTTTTCTCTAAAAGTTTATATATTATTCAGTACTCTTCATTGAATTTGAAGAATTCTTTCAGGGGGATTTGTTGTACAATGCAGGTGATTGGGGACTTTTCTAGGATATACCCTTGTTGCTTGGAAAAATAATCTGACTCCCTCTAATGACACATGATTCCCAGTCTGGGCAATACAGTCAGGAATTGTGCATAGATTTTGGATTATTGTGGCGTACTTATTCCCCTAATTCAGTTAAAAACCTAGACCTACCATTGCCGCCACATGCTGGTCATTTCCTCTTCTGCAAATGCAGAGTGCAAGTTGGTAGTCTAAGCCTCGTGTTTAAATGTGGCTTTTTGACTTCAAGAGGTGCACAAGAGTCAGTCTCCATAGCTGTTGGGTCTTTCATATCAGTTTGGTGAGTCTGGATCTGTATGTTTCCATGGTGATCTACCCCAGCTTCGTCACAGGAGGATCTTAGTTATGCCAAGGAATATAGCTGGCTGAAACGGATTGAGGATTGATAGAACAGCTTCAGATAAAGGCTTGCAAAGACGGCTCTTGTATCTGATGGACAGCAAACTTGTGAAGATGTTCATTAGTTTGATGTTTCATCACGAGAACACATAACCACTGCAGAAGAGGGGCCCTCAGCTTGGGCACAGTGACAAATGTCCCCTTCATACAGATTCTCCATCGAAATAAATAATACATTCAGAACCCACCTTCACTGCTGAGCCTTCTACTTTTATCCTTCATATTTGTCTTTTCAGCTTTGATATTTCTTACAGCGTCACCATGAAATTGGCATCGATCTTGGAAACGTTGTGTTCTTTAGAGGAATTTGGGCATTTCAACCTCATATCCTATAACATGTCAATTCACTGTGTAAACAAAGTTGTTCCCCTTAGCATGTTAAGGACATAAATGTCCTCATTGAAACCCAACGTTTCATCACATTGGCATCGGAGAAAATAAAATATCCATATTCCAAGCTGTTAAGACTTTCATTCTGGCATTTTAGCTTCAAAATTGTTGCATTAATCTATTTCAATGCAAGGGGTGCCTTTTTTCCATTGTTTGGCACAACATAAAAATCTGCGCTGTTTTAAATCCTAAAATAAAATCCTGATAATAAACTAATATTTGAGTAACGATCAGAACTGATGTTATTTAAAATCATGAAGTCAATAAAAGTGTATGAATAAAATTAATTTATGATATTTAATGTGCCATTGCGGTGGTTCGAGCAATTTAAAAAAACAACAACAACCTAATACTGTTTTAATAATAAATTAAAACACTTACGCATTTTAATATGTGGAGATTAACATATTTCTTTTGTATTTCTGTCATAAAAATCAGGTCCGAAAAGTAAACAGTAGTATTTGAAGGATTAAATCCTAAAATTAAATTGATATTTGATAGGTATGGCAAAGGACTGACGTTGGTAAACAAGCGTAATTTGATTCCAGTGGGAGATGATTTTTATATATCATATTTTATGTCTTGCTGTGTTTTGCACAGGTGGCCTTTCACATTCAGCCATACAAAGGACGGACGGACCAGAGCATGCATGACAACATCAAGTACATTATTGACAAGTAAGTGGCCTCTTTGTCTTTCAGTAGTTTCTCTCTCTGTAGCGGCGGCTGCTGACGGTAGGAGTCAGCGATCTGCTGAAGTCTGATGAGAAAAGATGAGACGGTTGGCTTTTAAATATAGACATCTCCTCTGTGAACATTCTGTAATGGATCAGCAGGTACCTTCGGCTCCCACTTCAATCAGTCCGAGTGAGTCAAAGGGAACCCGGCTCTGTCTGCCTCGTTCCTTTTAATGATACTCAGTGTCTTAACGTCATCTAAAGCAACACATGAGACACGTTAGCTTTCAGCGAGACGCAAAGCGAGGCTAATCAGATTCGTCTGGTAATATTCAGTAGTAGTCTGATATATAGAGAAGCCCATGATCTCAGACTGTCTATAGGAAGAAGACAGAGGCTCTGTGATTTTTATAATGATGCACGACTGGTGTAAAATCAAAACTCCGGCAACAGATAGTTCTAGAACCCTACTGTGCTTACCATCTGTATGTGAGAAAAATCAAACAAGAAAAGGAGACGATGGTGTCAGTCCCTTAAGGTTGCAGGTGAATTGCATATTTGGCATGGTAACCATCTCAAAATTTTTTAACCATGTATATTCAGTTTCTCTGAAGTTTCAGTTCATCAGTAGCTTCAATTTATTTGTATTTTCAGTTACTCAATAGCTTCAGTTTCTCCTTAGATTCCGTTTCTCTGTAGCTTCAGTTTCTATTTGGTTTCAGTTTCTCATTAGTTTGGGTTTCAGTTGAAATAAACTGGACAATATCGATAATATTTCTTCCATTGTTACCAAGATGGATGATAAGTTTGCTCCCTTATGCCTACATTATTAGCTGGGTTATCTATCCTCGACGACTTACCCTTATTAGTTTTTTCAAATATCAAAAGCCATCCCACGCCACTGATGTTACTTTCTCATTGGCGGAATAGAGGTTGGTGATATGTCTCAACACTTCAAAAAAAAGGGTAAATATCCAGAATTCCAAATGTGGAAGAGAAGTTAAAACACAGGCAAATAATCAAAAATATTCTTTTTTTTTCAATGATCACTATTTAACTTGTTTTTTTTAGCTGGGACAGGTAGATGAGGTGTTTTATGATTATGTGCTTACCACACTAAATTTGAGCTTAAACATATTGAATAAAGGATGGAAGCTGGAAACACGAGGAAACAAAGCTTTATGCAAAATCTGGAAAAAGACTGGAAAAATTAAAGGTTGACACACCCAGGGTTAACAGGGCACAGGTGAAAACTATCAATAATTTCAATGGAGGGAAAAAGGAGCAAGTGTGGGAGTGTGAAGTCAAAGATTATGCGGGGAAAGTAATTTTCATCAGAAAACAGGGAATGAACATGAAAGAAAATCACAATACAAACAGTTGTTCCCTATCCCCTTTCTTCTTTTCTCAGGTACGGAAAACACGTCGCCTTCTATACATTCCAATCCAGCACAGGGCAGATCTTGCCTCTGTTTTATGTCTATGACTCCTACTTGACTCCACCAGAGTCCTGGGCGGAGCTTCTGACGACTAAAGGCTCCCACAGCATCAGAGGGACGCCTTACGACGGCGTTTTCGTCGCCCTTATTGTCGAAGAGCGTCACCAACATGACATCCTCGCCAGCGGGTTTGACGGCATCTACACCTACTTTGCCTCCAACGGCTTCTCCTTTGGCTCGTCCCACCAGAACTGGAAAGCCATTAAGAACTTTTGCGATACCAACAATCTTCTGTTTATCCCCAGCGTCGGTCCAGGATACGTGGACACGGCTGTTCGGCCATGGAACAACCATAACACCAGGAACCGTGTGAACGGGCGCTACTACGAAACATCCTTGCAAGCTGCTTTATCTGTGCGACCAGAAATAGTCACCATCACCTCCTTCAACCAATGGCACGAAGGCACACAGATCGAGAGGGCTGTACCCAAGAAAACTGTGACGCGTTTGTTCATGGACTACCAACCCAACCAATCAAACCACTACTTGGAGCTCACGCGCCAGTGGGCTGAGAACTTCAACAAGGAGAGGGAAAAATGGCTGATGTGACCTTGAATAAATGCTTTGAGCATGACCAGATACTGTATGACTCTGAGCCAACTCTTTTAAAGACTGTGTTGATAATTCTGGTCCAGTTTTTCCATAAGTGTTACCTCTTACCTGAGCGTGTCTAACCACTAACATTATTGTACAGGCTAATATGTCTCCGATAGGTTGAAGCTGTAAGGTGACAGTGATGGACGGCATTTGTTCCTGATAACAAATGCGGTTGCTATCTGTTTGTGACATAAGTGGTTGTGCTCCAGAAACTCTACTCTGTAGGGTTACTTTCCCGATTTTCTTATGATGAAAGACTTTTTATCCTGTATTGCCTCTTTGAAGATAAATTAAAATTTGTCTCTGTTTGCTGTTTGTTAATATAGGTGTCACATGGGCAAGGTAGAAAGCCTATGTTTTAGTCCAGGTTCAGGTAACATCCGTCAAAGTCCAACAAACATGGTGAACCTCAAGGTTCTTGCAATGTTATAGAATGTACAAATTATGTATCCTCATCCTTTGGAATAGTGTCCACTCTTTCACCCAGTTAAATGGCAATCCCTGAAATAGTTCAAGCTAAACTGACAAAAAAAAAAAGGCCTTGGACTGTTCTATTCATTCTATACCGCTTATGCGGGGTAGTGTCAGCAGGTGAAGCAGGATAATCCAGACTTCCCCTAAAGAAATTTCTGGGTCGTGCCAACAAGAAGAGATTGTGCAGCATCCTACCCAGATTTCAGAACCATGCTTCTTTGCAAAGGCAAAGAAGCATGGTTCTTTTCTCAACTCTGCTACATCATAGAAAAAAAGCAATCGCCATCAGGCAGAGGTTCTCCTGGTTTTTCTCCTAAAGCAAAAGAGGCTAACACTGTCGTCCCCGACAGCAAGGGTATATCCTTGAGAAGCCCCTTATTCCCTGCATTGTACAAGCAAATGTGAAGTTATGTCTGAGAAAAAAACAACCTCCCCTTAGTAAGTAAAATATGAAATTTAAGAGTAAAATGTATAAAAGATAAATCCCATTGAATCTAATCATATGCACCAAGTTTTGAGTAAATCCAACCAATGGTTAGAAAAGGCTGTTGAAAAGGCCTTCCCTTGTGTCTCGAATATGAACTACTTGAGTAAAATAAGATACATACAAGATCGATGCTCCCAAGTTGATTCATATATTTTTTATTTTTGCAGATAAAAGCCAAAATAAAAAATATAATAATTATTATATAAAAATAAGACCAAAAAGCATCAATTTTAATTAAAAGTTATAGGTTCTGCTAAAAAGGAAAGTTTTAAGTCCTTTTTTTAAAAGTCTCAGTCGTCTGTGGAGCCCTCAGATGGTCAGGGAGGGCATTCCACAGACGAGGGGCAGCAGAACAGAAGGCCCGATCACCCATGGTGCTGAGCTTAGTCCGGGAAGGAGGAGGCGGTATGAGTGGGTAGAACGGAGGGATCGTGTTGAGGTCAGTGGGGTGAGTAGTTCTTTTAGGTAGGGGGGTGCGTTACCATGGATGCACTGGTGAGTGAGGAGAGAGATATTTTAGCCAATCATACTAGAGATGGGAAGCCAATGAAGGGAATGAAGAACGGGGGTGATGTGTTCGTGTTTACAAACTCTCATCAGGATCCTTGCAGCACTGTTTTGAACATACTGAAAGATCCTTGAAGACTTTTATCAGGGATCCCGATGAGAAGTGCGTTACAGTACTCCAGTCTGGAGGAAACAAACACGTGGACCAGCTTTTCAGCATCACTTAAGGTGAATGAAGAACGGAGTTTGGAAATAATATACATACAACCAACCTTTCCCCAAATCAGCGCAGGTCTTCCTTGTACTAAGGTCGGTGTAGGTGTAAAATTTGAAAATGGTTCATGGAAGATTTTTTGAGTTATCCTGTTAACATGAAGGATCTGTAGTGGACTTGGCGGCGATGACAATTACTTAATATCCCTGACTTTTCGGGATATGATTACTCTAAGAGGTGGAGCCAGACTGAGATCGATTTTCACTAGGAGACTTCAACAAATCAGTTACTATGACGTTGAAACTCCATGACAGGGTCAGGGGTAAAGGAATTCCCTTCTGGAGCAAAATCTGGGAGTGGAGCTCGCCAGTCTACAAACGTTTGCAATGCAAATAAGATAGAACTTAAGGAAATTGTCGTGCCAGAGAATGCTCCAAATGAGAGTAAAAAAATATAACTAACAAAACTGTAACAAATACAGTAAGTGAGTTTAAGAAAAATAGAACAAAGACATAAGTGGGGATGTAAAAATAAAATGTATCAGAGGCAAACCAGTGCCAACAAATAACAACATTATAATGAGCTTAACATTACATGAAAATAATATTGTGATGTAAAATAATATAAATAATATTTCACATGACAGTAATACTGTGGAGTAAAATAATATAAGTGATATTCCAAATGATAATGGAGGGAATAGATGTAATATTGCACAAATTCTATTGAATTATTGTTCAATTGGTATTAGTGTCTGATTTTTGAGCTGTCCATCCTGCAGAAAGGGGAGGAGTCATACAGCTTAATGGCCTTTAGTGGTCGTCGGTGATCTCAGTCTACCACTGAAGGTGCTCGTATAGGACAGCGGCTAATGAAGATAAACATCGTGCACGACGGCTGGCCGATGAGGAAGGGGACCTGTAGTGTCTGTAGTGTAGGGTCCTGCATCAGATTGATTCTAATAGTTTATCCACTCAAAATGTAGTTAAGCTTTTCTGCAATTGTACTAAAATATAGACATACAAAACCTAGCAGATCACTTACCCTTGGTGACAGATGTAAGGGTCTACGGTGAAACTAGAGGCCGCTGTTTTAGGAAAATGTTTTTGTTTTTAGACCACATTTGAAGCGATATTGGCTTCTAGAAGGTGAAATAATCAGTGCGTGCAGAATTTAAAAGATAGGTTTGATTGACCCCTGCTCCAGCTGATCTATATCATGGGGGTATACGAACCACACTTCACACCCTATAGTGAATTATCAGTTATCGTGATCTGCATTTGTGACTGTCTTACAAACTCAGAGTTGCTCAGATCATTATGCGTGCCCATTTTCCAGCTTCCAGCATCAGCTTTAGGACAAAATGTACACTTGCTGTCTAATATATCCCACCCACAGACAGGCGCCATGGTAACGAGATGATCACCTGTTAGTGGTTATGTCGTTATGGCTGAGGGATGAAAGTACAAATCCCCTAAGGAGCAGCCTGTCTAATTTTGTGAAACCTGAACAAAGTCAATTTGCTGTTAGTGAGAGGGAAAAGTGATTTACAGCGCAAGCAGAGTTAAGATGACATCCTCAGAGCTATCATCTTTCCATCCTCTTTTATGAAGGCATCAGAAACAGTGATGGTGAGAAAAGGGCACCTCTTGTCATTAGAGGTTGAGGACAGAGTGAAGTTGTAGGCTCACTATCAGTGAACACTTCTTCACACATTTGAATAATAATGTCAGTATTTTGTTATGTTTTTACAATCTCAGCTAAAATAATTACAAATTTACACATTTCAATTTTTATTTTTAGTATTTCCAAAAACTATGTATCAACCAACGTGCAAAAACCACCAACAAAGAGAAATGAACATCGGACTTGGAGCAGAATGATCAAAACCTGTGTGAGAGGCTAATGTGAAAAACACAGAAAATGCATGACGCCGTGCAGAATATATACCAAATAATGCAATATAAGAAAAATGTAAAGTACGGGTTATAAGTTAGGACACAGGTTCATTAAAATAAGAAATGACGGTCTTAAAACCGCAGGGGTGTTTTGAGATAATAGACTGTTTGATGGTAGAATCCAGAGTTGAACAGTGGAAAGAATCCTAACACAAAAAAGACATAATATAATCAGATATTTCCTATTACTCACAGTTAACACTTTTTTTCCAAAGTAATTCTAAAAAAGGGGAGCAACATCTCAAATGTCAAGGGGTCTAGAAGTGCAAACTAATCATATTTTATTTATCCAGCTTAGGTTAACTCATTTCTGCAGCGCAACGTATTCTGAGAATGTTCAATTTGGGAAAACACACAACTGTGGCCAACTTTGAAGGAACCAATTATATAAATTGTATGTAACCAATGGATTTCTGCTTTGTGTTTGTGTGAGATATAATTCACCTAAGGACCAGGAATCCATTTCTTCTACGGACATTCTCTTCAAAGCACACAACAGATACAGTGGCTCAGCTAATCTCTAAATGAAATAAGCACAAACAAGATCGATTACACCTTAGCCTCGGTTTAGCCGGCATTGAGCAAAACAACACGCTACAGTAGCGTCCTGTTAATATAAAAATACATGAGTAAAAATTGAAATATGACTAATTTCCCATCTGCGACTTTGGAACTGAAATATACACATTAATAGATAAAAACTCAAATGAAGAGAAGATGAAGGAGCGACCCCTCCCATGAGGTAAATAATCAAAAGATGAGAGGTAAGGGGATATAATCATATCCATACAGCAAAGAAGAGATAGGGAAGTGCTTAGTACATGTCCTAAAAACTAAACACAGAAGAAGCTGGAGATCCTGACAGGGAGGTAGAAAATATAATTCAATTAAATTGACTTGATTTTGTGTAATTATAATATATTTGGCCCAGCTACACTGGCTCCATACACTATGTGCTGTATGTTTCTCTCTGATTAAGAAAACTGTTTGTCGTTATCATTAGTACCACAAGGTAGATGGCAGAATTGGAAAGGGATTGAAAACATCCCTAACCTAAAACACATTTCAAATTGAATCATGAAGTCGCTTTGGCTTCACAATGTTGAGTATTTGTATCCACATCATTACTCTATAACCAAGTTTATTCAATAGATTGAAATAGATGGAGTTATTCCTTCCTCCTCTAGGAGTCATCAGCCCTTTCTCAATCCAACAGGGGCATAATGTTTTGCAACTGCATCATTTCCCGTACGCGTTGCAGTCGGGCGCCATCTAGTGTTTGGTTTTAATGATGACCAGAAACAGATTTAAATCCAGAGAGTATATACGATGTATTTGGGAACGGTCAAATGACAGGCTCTGAAAGGTACTGTTCCTGTGAAAATAACAGACATAGAAAGGTTTTGAATAATGGGTTAAAATGTAGGAAGAAAAAGCATTAAGTTGACTGAGAAAATAAAGATGTGACGTTCTGTAAAAGTGTCATTTAAATGGCAACTTTTACCTTTCTAGTTTGATTACTTTTCAGAGCTTGTGATATTTCACTTTTACTTGAGCAAGTAAACAAAAAAAACGATCATTGAATAAAATGAATGTTTCCGCCCGGTTTCGAACCGGGGACCTTTCGCGTGTGAGGCGAACGTGATAACCACTACACTACGGAAACGGCTATACGTGCACAGTACGGTTTTATGGATTATATTGATAATGCGCATGCGTGTCAAACTAACACATATTTTGTAAATGTTTCTGAATCTACTTTTGGAGCGTTTTTTAAAGCCGCTATAAACGTTATAACTTCAGTACCGTTTTATACATCGTATCATAGAAATGAACAATCTATTTTAGGGAAAATATCAGTTTCATAGCATAAACATCACTTCCTGTACCTGAATGAACGTGTTGAATACGCAGTTTGACGGTATACATTTTCACTAATAATGTGTATATTGGAGAAACATGTTTGATTCTTTGGATTTGATTGCATAAAATGAAAAACATGTAGGCATTGAAGCGTTTGCAGAACTTAATATTTACCCTTTTTATTCGACTTTACCATATCCTCTGTTTGGTTTCAAATCAGCAAGTCTCAAGAGAAAAAGAGGACGTCACGATGACGCCACGCCGTTGGAAGATTGCAGATTAGATAGAAAAATAAACAGATGGATAGATGGATAAAAACGAATATATTCAAAAATCAACATGAAAATGTCTAAACAAAACAATACAAAAAGGAAGAAAACCTAGTGCCAAATTGCAGAATTGAGTACTGTAAAATGTCTTTCTTTAAATTCTCTGTTTAGAGTTTATTTTCATCCCTTGATAGTTAACTCAATACAGATAAAAATCACGATGTATACAAAATAGAAAATAATCCTGCCATTCCTTTAACCCAAGCCCTACCTTCAATTCCAACCCCAGGACTAAACAATGTACAAATATCAATGGCAACAAAATCAAAACATCAAATAACACGACACACAAAATAGAAACAATAACTGAAATAAAATAAAGATTAATAAAGTATTAACTGGGTTGGGAAAATAAAGTTGTTGTTAATAATAATTTTTAAAAAAGGCCCCGCATTTCATATAAAAACACACAAACACATTCACAACCAACTACGTATATGTATACGTATATTGTGTAAAAACAATAACATTTCATATGTACTCACATTTGCACATTATCAAGGATCATTCCAGTTTGTTATTCGGGACTTTGGCAAATTAAATTTAAATGGAATCCATAGGTTATCAAAGTCAGCCTTCCTCCCCCTAATGGTTAATTTCATTTTCTGTAGTTTAAAATTGGAAGGTGACCTCCTCAGCGTCTCTGCATGGGAGGGTGCTGCGGGGTCTTTCCATCTACAGGACAAGACGGCCATCTGGAATTCAGATAATGTTGAGAACTGTAAAAAAAAATCCCTGTCTAAGTAGCATTGGATGGTTTTTCAGTAACAACTGTAGCCAGCGGATCTTGATCAACTAATATAGTGTAGCCCTGTTGAAATTTGGACATGACCAAACATGTGAGCTAACGTGGCCAGAGCCGCTTTACGTTTATCACTGGTGGGGTCCAAATCTGGATAGAGGACACAGTGCACAATCATAAATTGTACGAGTCTGCTGCAAGTAGATTTGCTCAAGGGCTGCGGCCCAGATTTCTTCTTGAGGGATTACATCACTACATCCATAGCTGGTGGTGAAGATCTGCTTAGACACGATGGATGCCAGTGGGGTGATGCAAACCAAAACACTTCCTGAATTGTAACCGTATTTTAGCTGTATTTGATGTCACTGGGTTATACAGTAGCTTACGAGGCTGCTCAGACTAGAGAGTGAGCATGAAAGTGAGACACTGCTTTGACCCTTTCTGGCACACTGACATCTGAATGAGGCTCAAACCCCAAAGACTTCAAGTTTGTGGATGTCCCTGTGGGAAGCATTTTGTCTCACTAGATGGTGCCAAGAGGTTATAAAAGCATTCAAGCAGGTTCTACAACTTCTCAACTACCACTTACAGCATTGGTTCACATCAATGACAATTAAAACTACCCTAGGTTAACCAATCGGAATCAATTAGATGACTTATTATTATTATTATTATTATAATTGAATCTATTCTAAACTAGAAAAAGCACTCATGGAGCGCAAACTTCCACCAAGGCACAACAGTACCCTAGTGAATGAAAGGTTTATTCAGATTTCACCCTTAACGTCTGGGTTATTGCCAGCCTCTTAATCTACTGACAACTCCAACAAACTCTCTGAGTGTCTCTAAAATATTCGGTTGCAGGTCATCTCCTGAGCCTTTCAAATGAGCGTCTCTGTTGAGCCGATGGAGCCCCCAGCTCCACCCCGAAAGAAACATCAAAGGAATTAAAGGAACTCTTAAAACTGAGCCCCCAGCCACATTGTGATGTTAAAAACCTGCAAACGGCTTATTATTTTATTTTTACCGCCAACATTTTTTTATCACCTCTTGGATACGCCAAAATCTTCATCTGTATACAATTTCACACAAATCCATTCTGTAGTCTTTCCTGCTCATAAACCGACAAACATACAAGCATACAAACACACGTGAATGAAAACATAATAACTAGGTTGAATCAACCCAAATGAGTTATGTTGACCCAGCCAAAGTAAATTCAGTTAGACAAGCACAATCGCTTCATAAAATTGTAATTCAATTACAAATTCAATTTCAAATGGAATTTCCTTTGGGATAAATAATCCCGATAGTATTCATCCATCTATACTTTTTAACAGTTTCATCATGTGGAAAATACTTTTAATGAAAAGGATTCTTTTTTTGGAGTGTTTCCTAGCTGACAATGACAAGAGGAGGGGTACACCCTGGCTGTCAGTCCATCTGAAGGTTTACACACTCAGTAGAGAGATTATTCACACCGATAGGCAATTTTGAGTCACCAGATAATCTGTGGGACACCTGGAGTGACCCACACTGTCCCAGATTAGTATTCAAACCCAGAACCTTCTGAATGTAATGCGACGGATCAAATCACATGTTACCACAATAATTAAATCTACACTCCTCTAGTAAATACGAATAGTTTCTCATATAAATCAAATTATAGAGTTTACAAAAAAATTAATCATCGGAAGCATAATTATATCAGAATCAATTAGTTCTTTGACTTATCTTAATTGTTTTATCCATTAATGTAACTCACTTGAAATTAATGAGCTGATAATTAATGTCCTGATGGATTTCCTCTCTCACAAATTATATGGTTTAACCTGAGCCAGGGATTGTAATTAGGTTTATGTAAGATAAAAATAAAATTTCTCTCCAGTTCTCAATACCACCACGGCGTTTAGAAGAAGCTTTTATTTGTCACATGCAATCATTCAAGTTGTACGACGTAGAGAATCAATCGGGAAGAATAAAGGTGTCCATTACTTTAAAAACAATTAGTCAAGCTATTCTATTCAGAGTTTAACAGTAATACAGTTTGACATGAATTCTAATAGATAGAAAAAAAGGAGGAATCTTCCAACATGTTTGAATCATTATATTTATACTGATATGCAGAACAAGGAAAAAGGAAACCCCCTCCTTTAACTTTTTGTTCATATTGATAAACTATTGTAATGCTGAGTTTTTTTTGTATTTTTTGTCAATGAACCAACCCACTAAATTATCTTGCCCTCGACTGGTTGGATTGCATCAACACACACAGTAGCTTTTAAACATAAACTTCCTTTATAATAGCAATGTCACTCTCAGATGATTTAATTCAAAAAACAACAATGACCGAGCTTTAAGTAGTTTATCTGGTCAAAACATTGAACACAAAAATAACATAAAAGTCAAAAACACTTTAAAAAAAAAATGTCGCCACTGATTTCATTTTCCATTAAATCTTATTGCATAGCTTCAATATAAAGGTTAGTATTGATGCAAATCTTTCTATACTTTCTTATTAATATGAACTTTTTTTTTATGGTTTAATAATTTGACTTATTAATGGAGACAGAATTTGTACTTTCAAAAGAATTACTGCCTGGTATAAAACTTAAGTAAACACATTGTGTTACGTTTAACTTACTTTTATAATTCAATAAATTTAAGGATATAAAGACTGGAGGAACCCTTCGTGTGAACGTGACTGTTAACATTACATTTGTGCAATGACATGAGATGGAAAAGTATAATTGTGCTTAGATTATTTAAGAGAAGTCTGGGATATTATGGAAGCAGTATAATTCTAAAATGTTATGCTCCAATATATCTTAGTGCGAGGAAGAACTGGAATGCTTTTGGGATAGATATGCTGTATATTGGGGAGCTAGCTCTAAATATTTTTGGACCATATTTGGTCTTGTATATATCGGGTTTTACTTTTATATTTAATGTTTTACTCAACAGGGGGAACTTCTTTAAAAACCTTTTTTTTCTAACATATTTTCCTAAACCTTAGTCAAAATTTGATGCAAATGGTTTGACAATAAATCTGTCTTGTAAATACACTTTTCTTTAGTAGTTCATATTTCACCCACTAGAGCAAATTTTTTTAAATGAAAAACACTGTTTCCTTGAAAGATTTTGGGAAAGGCCAGTTTTATATTTTAAACACTCGGCGGAGTTTTATCTTTAAAAGTCGTGGGACAGAATTGCTCAACAGTTGGTCCGATTTACTCCAAGTTGGGTCCGTATGAATCGACTCGAGGTGATTGATCTTGTATACATTTTACTTTAAGTTCATATTTTACTCACTAGGGGGACCTTTTTACGGTCGATGCATATGAATCAACTGAAGAAGATCAATGTATATATAAACACTGTTTTCCAGGCATACCTCAAATACTTTGTCATTGATCGTTGTCAAACTTCATAGTGCAAGGAATAACTGGATTGATTTTGGGAAAGGTCAGTTGTATGTTTCTGACACAAGGGGGAGCTTTTAATATCCCAAATTTTTTGGCTGTTATTTCTCCATCTTTTGTCTGATTTAATCCAGATTTGCTGCATATGAATTTGATTTGAGGAGATCTAACTTGTTGATATCAAATTTCACCCATATTTTAATCTAATAGTTCATATTATATTGAGCCTTTCTTCTTTTTCTCCTAAAAATACTATGGAAATAACTTCAATCAGGGGGATTGATTGTACAACGAAGGGGAGTGGGGACTTTTTGGGTAAAAACCCTTAGGACTAATTATCAGGTGGAAAAGTCAGGGTCACTGAAGAAGATAATAAATTAAAACAAAAATTACCTGGTCTGTATGTTGGGTTCCATCTGCCATCTTCTTGTCTGATCATCCATATTGCTGAAAGTTAGATGCATAAATAAAAACTCCAACAGCAGTGCTTTTGTTACATTGACTGTTTTTTTTATTCCAAACGTAAGTCTATATATTGAACATCAGAGGGCCGGTCCCCTGCTACAGTCACCCCACATGTCAATATCAATTATAATGATAACAATAGAATAATAGCCATCTGTCGTCTCTCTCCTACGGATGAGCTGCTGGTACGAGTCTGACTGAGGGAGGAGCAGGAAAACAAATCAAACAGCAGACAATTGATGAAACACACATACACACACACACACACACACACACGCACACACACATTTTTAGTCACGATTGACATCAACATTCCTGTGCATTTCTTCTTCATCTCAAATGCTGCTGGCTCATTTCCAAAACTGCAGAACAAAAATTCCAGCAAAAACTACAAGCACAGCTTTATATTTCTGTAAAAAATGTTCAGGAATCGATTACCCCTCTGTATGCAACCTGCAGGCGTTAAGCAATTACATATGGAACAGACAATCAATACCAGCACTTATGTTACAGTTCGTTTGATTCATCAGTGAGTGGTGGAAGAAAAAAAAGATTAAATAAAAAAGCAAAAAGCAAGCTGGACACGCTGAAAGTCAGGGTATGACTGGATACATTTTTTTTTCTTTTCCTTATCTGGTGAATGTGTATGTGTGTGTGTGTGTGTGTAAAATATAATTTGAGCTCCACAGATTGAATAGAAAATGACGTTGTCATCACAACTCAAAAACGCTCACCTCAAATATACATGCCTATACTGATGTTAGTTTCACTCCTTTCAGGGAAGTAGGAAATTGAATAGTTCTTACTTTTATAAATAAGCAAAAAAACACCACGACATGTCAAAAATAATATAGCAGTGCTGAATCATCACAGTAGTCAACCATTTGCATATTAGAGGAGACATTAAAATGCACTATGCCACAGTAAATCTCACCAAGGTGTAAGTATGAGATTCTGGTGAGAGAGAGCTGATTGTTGATACTTTTTCCCAGAGTGCTTCACTCCAAGGCAGGCTTACTGGCTCATTCAGGTGATTTCAGGAGTGACATCATATGCAAGTTTTCATTTAACCAGGGGCGGAAATCCCTGGGCGTAAGTGCCCTAGTCTGCCATAACGATAATATGATAATTTGTATTGAAAGCACTTCAATAATATGAGTGATCGCAAACAAAGGATGGACAACAGCGGAAAGTTAACTTAATTTTATGTTTAACTCAAACATTTTTCACATTTTCTCTGCCATTAAACCTGTCTGTGTGCCTGTGTGTATTTGTCTATTGATCAATTCATTTTCCGTAATCCCTTACCCTCTTCGGGGTCGCGGGTCTGGAGCCTATCCTCGCTGACATTGGGCGCAAAGCAGGGTACACCCTGGACGAGTCGCCAGTTCATCACAGGGCTAACACAACTGGAAACAGACAACCATCCACGGCAATAGTCTCTCCTACGGGCCATTTAGAGTCGCCGGTCCTCTTAAATTACATGTTTTTGGAATGAAGGCGGAATAACTCGTGGCGCAGTGGCTAACGCTGATGCCTCATGATAGCAGAGTACTGGGTTTGAATCCACACGTTGATTTAATTTCATGCCAAGCAAGTAATATCAAAGAAAAAATGATCAAATCTTTATAATAAAGGAATTAAGTGCTTACAGGATGTTTTTGGTGGCATAAGGAAAAGGCATCACAGAGCCCAGCCCCAGCCATAGGTGAGGCACAAAGTCTCAGGTGGGTGTGTTGAACTCATGCTTTGTTGCGGCAATTTTCAGACCCTCTCATTTAATTTCTGAAAAGCAGTCATCCAACAGTGACTCTGATAGTGCTAAAGTGTGAACAACAAATCAAGTCGAAGATACCATTACTGTCATCGCTAGGGGGACTCACTAACCTAGCTGGCAGCATAACATTGCATTGAGATATACTGCATGATGCTTTCAGTGTCTATTCAGTAACAACCAGTTTTGGGCGAAGCAGAATTGTAATGTAATCGTCATCAAGATGTTTTGGAAATATGATCTTGTAAAATATAGTTTTTTTCAAGTGAAAACTTGAATGAAAGTTTTTGGAAAAGGAATATGTGGATGTTTTCATGGCAATATCAAATCTTCATTAGAGAAGGAATTGTGAAAAATACTTATGCTAAAAAACATTCCTTCTTGCATGGGATAACTCTATTGTGAGCCTCCCTACAAGGGATCGGGGGAAATCACTGAAGCAAATTATCCTGATATTTTGCATGACAGTATTGTATCAATGCACGAACACAAGTATTGATTTTTTGTTTTAGAAAATGAAAAAGTGAATTGAACTTTTTGATGCTAGAGTAGCAAAATCAATTGCTTTCCCAGTCCACTAGATGGTGATGTTCAGTATGCTGGAAGAAGTTGGTAAAACAAATATGGAGTTGTCACCCATGTTTAAAAGATTTATAAAGGGGACCCTGACTATTCAGACTTGTGGGCCATCTCACACTAATGTCAACATCAGCTTTATAAATGTGACATAAAAAACCCTTAACATGTCTGATTTTTTATCTAATTTGAAAAAATCCTATCACTCGTACGTTGCCATATCTGTTTACATTGCAGTGCATTCTGGGTAATGATGTCATATGGTTACACTCGTCTTGGCGCCATTATCCTGTCCCCAAATTGAAGTAAACATGTCTTCTTCTCGGCTTTCTGAGTTTGAGCCCGAGCACAATGTAAGCGAAGAGGACAATACAGAAGAAGGCATTCCAAATGATAGTTCATCATGACGACGTTCAGACAGGTGTGGAGGGGAGATGTCGGGCAAAGTCGATGACGTGTAAGCATTTGGAGCAAGCTATACGTTCATGATAAAACATATCCCAGTATTAATAATCTCAGAGATTAGCATCCGCCGTGGTTGTACAGCGGCATATAGCAGTGGGTGTTGGATCAGTTGGTTTGTGTGGTTCCCTTATGAATTTAGTTGTGTAAATGTGACCCTTTTTTATGAAACCACTATTTTATTTCTTGAATATAAAATTTAACTTCTGGGTAAAGTACATATTTTAAAATCCAACTATATATAGCAATTTTCAAGGCAGGCATTCTGTATAAACGCAGGGGAGGCGTAATGGGGGGCAAGAGTTGACCAGTCTCTATCAACAAACATTTGTATAAATAGTGAGTAATGTGTTGGAAAGGGTGTGACACCTTGATGACAAATGTGTGTGGCGCTCCCAACTGGAAGTCATAAAGACAGCTACTAGCGTTGAGCGGAAAACTCAAGAGAAGAAGAAAAAAAAAACTGAAAATGTTTTCGAATTGAGGAGAAGTCCAGAAGATCCTTACCCTCCGGGCAGAGGATGAAATCAACCCCCATGTAACAGTGAGGGTTGGTAATTGTTTTGATCCATGTTCCGATTTACTGCATGACTTACATTTCAGACGTCACAGCAGACAATAACGCCACAACAAACCGGCACCGCACTGTTCTGCCGTTGTTTTGTTCAGGGTAACAAATAAACGCGTCTAAGAGAAGGGTCTTCTTTGCAGCGCTGTAGCGCAATCACTGTATATAAAGGGTTTGTGACTCCGGCATTCTATCATCTCCTTGGCTTTGTTTTTTATTTTTTTATTTTACTTACAGCTCCTCCTTTATAAATAAAGGAAGAGTCCCCAATACAATATAGAGAACATACAACAAGACTGCGATTATCAGTGTACAGCCAACTAGCCCAGCTGGGTCTGTTTGCAGCCACAACCCTATACTTCTTTAAACAGAACACTGGCAGTGAGTAGGATGTCAATTCAACTTGGAGTTTTTGTGTAGTCGCATAAAAGGGGCAATGTCATTATGGCGAGTGCCCCTTATTTATGTTGCACAATGATATTGTTGGGAGTGTAACTCGGATTTTGAACTAGTTTCATCCCTAAGGTTGTTAAACCCCAACATTTTGGGTTTTTACTGTTGTGGCTCACAGGTTTCACACTCAATGATCAAATATCTCTCAAAACAGACTCCTTCACTGCACCTATAATCTGTTGAAAAGTGACATTCTCCTGCTCGCCCCGAAAACGACCTCTCAGCCTAAAGAGCAGCTCCTCATCATTTTGTCACTGACAGTTGGCATCTGATTCAGCAGGGAATTTTTTTGGCACAGATATTTGGTGAGGAAACATTTTCTGCCTCCCTCCACGCCATTATTTCACATTTAAGGATGCCTCACAGAGCATCATTCTTTACTAGGTGAATCTGATTCTGCCTGGAAAAGAAGAAGATCTGCCACAGTACAGCGTTGTAGCCTTCAGGTGAGTATTGATGAATCTGCAGCGCCGGGTGGTAAGTATTCCACATATCAGGTCAGAGTTGCTTCCCCCAGAGATGTCCAAATGTTTGATAACCATGATGACTTTACAGCTGCTAATGTGTATAAGTCTTCTTCTATACGAACGTCTGGGCCTGTATTCAAACAGTATAACTTCAGAGTGCTGATAAACAGATTGATCGAGGCATGACATCAAAAGTCCCAGCTGGTTGAATCCACAATGTGGCGCTTGATTCAGAGTGGGTTAATCCATTCAGCCCTGGGGAGAGGCTAATGGTATGATCCATCAAGTCAAAGTGACTTGCTTTTAATGAATGACCCTGCAAACGAGTTGAAAGGTGTCTTCCACCCAACCCTGCTGGTTTGGACTAATCCAGCGGTAATATTAGGTCCAAAAAGTTCACTGACCCCTCTGATGACTGTCCATATAACCATATAACTTCTCTCCATTCAGTGGTGTCCATCCAGTAAATCTGATTGCGGTCGTGTGGGCGTTTTGGGTGGGGCCATCGGTCTCGGTGGTGGTGTGGGTTTGGTGTCGGCCCTCCCGGGACTCCTTGCCCCCACGCCACCATCACTGTCGGCTCTGTCTGCTGAGATTGGAGGAGGTGGTGGTGGGAGACGAGGCAGCGACATGGAGCCATGGTGGTAGTGGAGGTGGTGGTGGAGGTTGTGGCGGTGGTGGTGACCCAGTACCTGCATTGAGGGAGCCATCCGGGAGCAGGTGGAAGCAGAGGAGGATGAGGATTGGGGAGGAGGTGGGGGAGGCGTGGGTGCGGTTGATCGCAGGCTCTGGATCCGCCGACACTCCTGGCAGATTCTCACGTGGCTGCAGCCCTGCAGGAAGCTACGTGGCGGTGCGGGAGGAGCCACCAGGGCTGACACCGGAGGAAGGAGAGGTGGCGTGCTAGTGGTTGCGTTCGGGCCAAGCGGGTCCTCCAGAAGCCTTTGCGGCCCTGGGCCCAAATCGGGGCCGCAACCGCCCATTCCTCCCATCCCAGCCAACCCGCCCGTCAGCGGGCCATGACCACTGTAGAGTTTACCATTACTGAGACGCATCTCGCGAACCAAGCGGATAGGACGAGGGGCAGCCAGAGTCAGACGAGAGGGGTGACGCAGGACTCCTCCCCCGGCACTGCTCAGAGGCCGACGGCGACGAGAGCGAGAACTCTTCTTACAAGAGACGGCGTTTCTGAACTCTGTCATCATCTCCTGGCAAACAGACACCTGAGAAAGAGAGAGAGAACCATGTGACCAAAGTACAGACCACAATTTGCCCAATATAACAGCGGAGTATTCAAACAATATGGCAACCAAAAGACCCAGCGATGTCCATGGTGTTACAAAGAAAAACGATAGATGAGGCTCACTAAAATGTGAGAGTTACATCTTTCAAATCTTCATTGTAGGACAGACTGTGTCCTCTTCATCATATCGAAGAATGGGTCCCGGCTTTCTCATTGTCTGAACTAAAGACTGATAACACAGAGTGACCCTGTTGCTATAATTGACCCGCTTCCTCATCAAAGTCATGTGACATCTTCTTACTAAAAAGAGGGGGGGCAAAGTCATGTGACCATTCATTCGAAGTCACGTGACTTCGAATGAATGGTCACTCGAATTGCAGAAAGAGAAACAAAGAGGACATTGAAATGGTCATCTCTATAAGCCAACAAAGAAGAAGATGAAGGATAAGTTGTTATTGAATAATTGTTTTCAACTGGGCATGCGAGGAGAGCGGATACCCTCCCTGTATCTCTCTCCGGCACTGGGGGGCCCCCACCGGGAGCCCTTCTTCCTTGATGTGCTGCAAACTGGCTCTAGGTCAGCATGAAAAGGTTCTGGGTCAAAGGTGGTGCCCAGATATACATCCAGAGGGGAGGCCTGTCTTTGAAAGTCGATCGGCCACTCCAGCTGCCATCAAATTACTCAAAAGTATGATTGGCTATCTGCCAGGACCTTAACTATTTTTATTAAAATACATGGATTTTTGTTGCAGGTATGATTTGTTCCTCACAAATTGAAGCGGATACAATATGGTCATTTTATACTAAACAAGACAGCACTTAGAGAGTACAGACCTTTGCCAAGGTACGCTCAGTTAACCAATTATGCCACAGCCCCTAAAAGCAACAGATCCATGACAGTTTAACCTTCATTATATGACTATATACAATACAATTGTATAAAGTCACATGTTGGTAACATTTGAAGTTCTGTGCTAACGTGCTAACGGTGGCTGTTTTAATAATGCAGTCACTGAGCTGGCTGGAGGAAGGTAAAAGTGACTTTTTACACAAACTTTTACATGAAAAATTTTGGTCACGAAAACACACACAACACAAACACACTGGTGGACGACCTACTGAGTTGTTTGAGCCGAGGTTGAGGCAGGCGGCGGGGCAGGAGGAGGAGGATGAGAGACTAAGAGGAGGAGCATGATGTTGAAGGTTTACCTCATCCGTTTCGGCAGTGCGGCGCGTTGACCACACAAACTCCATGATGGCTACAAAGACGGCGATGATGAGGCCGCAGATCAGGACCACGAAAATCCCACCAATGTTCTCCATACCGAGACCTGAAACACATGGATGTGGCAATTCAGAGCAGGCAATTAATAAAATACAGTTCATTTGTATAAAAATCTAATATTCAAATATCTCCTTGTTATTCCATGAACATCATTTTGCAATCGAGAAACAGGAAGTCCAGCCAAATGCCTCATTAACTCCCATTTTAACTTTGCCCACAAAACTCAACAGAAAGCAGATAATACCTTTTTTTCTATCACTAGGATGAGAAGATTTTTAACTTTGTCCATACACCTAGATTTAGACCTAGATCTACTTATGGTGCCGACGGTATGGTCACTTTATCATTAACCCCTTCAGTTTTCAGGCTTGTCTGAGTCTACACCCTTCAATAACTAAAAATATCTCTTCATCACGTTGCTGTTGTGTGGAGAATGTTTTGCCAAGTTAAGCTCCGGAAACAGAACAAAATTGACAGATGTGATGGATGGCACCAATTCATGTATACCCCTTTTTCCTCATTTTGTTTGTGACGGGGTAAAAATAATAATACAAAAATAGAAACATCTTTCTGCCTTAACGCCTACCACGTACAGAACCACGGTCCCCAGATGATTACCATATGAAATATACTCCCCCTTTATAAATATGTATGTATTTATATATAGGTGGATATATGTGTATTTAAGTATGTGTGTCTGTGTGTGCGTGTGTGTGTGGGGGCCATGACATTGTAGCCACCTGTGTGGTGTTGCCTGGCTCTTTGTTTTTCCGCCAGAGAAGCTCTAAGCTCGGAGAAAAAGTCTATTTTGGCATCTTTGCATATTAGAGCAAGGATTGTCTTTTTCAACAGTGAACAGAGTGGCGCAGGCTGACCTTACTTTCTAAGTGCAGCGGTCGGCCTTGATCACATGAGTTCATATCACCAGTTTGGCAGGTGTCCTACTTTGGACCACTTTTGTGGGGTGCTAGTCACTGCAAACTGGGCACAAACAGGAGATCCTGAGGTTTAGGGGACGCTCTGGACCAGTCACCTGGCCATCAAAAAATTTGGCGCTGTCAGGATTGATCTTACCCATCTTTTTTGCCACCAGAACATCGGCTTTGAGAATGAGGTGTGATTTTGCTGTCTGGTTTATCCAATCCGCTGATGGGTGTCATTGTGGCAAAATGGTGTTGATCTGATTTCACCTGTTGGTGGTTGTGGTGTTGTGGTTGCTTGGTGCATATATTATGAATCATGGTGATAATGAAGAAAATAAAAGCATGATCTAAATAATTGTTATGACTATATGTTTTTTTTACAATATTGTTTTTATATTACGATAGATTCGTCCAATAGTGTGTGTTTAAAGTGGAGATGGGACTGCATCAAGGATCAGCCCTGAGCCCCTTCTTGTTTGCTATGGTGATGGAAAGGCTGACAGATGAGGTCAGACGCGAGTCCCCATGGACTATGATGTTTGCAGATGACTTTCCGATTTTTAGTGAGAGCAAGGAGCAGATGGAAGATTAGATTTAGATTTATTGTCCCAGAGGGATATTTGTTTCCACAGTCAGTAAACATAGAAACACATAGCAACATATAGATACACACATAGCCACATACAAATATAGTCAGTACACAAAGTCTCAAATGAATGCATTCATCATGCCAGCTCACAACAATGTCAGCGAGGCAGTTTGTTCAGGACTGCTAAGAAAAACCGGAGAGGTGGAGCTATTTGCTTGAGAGAAAAGGAATGAAGATCAGTCGCAGAAAGACTTAATACATGTGTGTGTGAATGAAAGGAAGGCATTTGGAATGGTGAGGGTTTGAGGAGTAGAGCTAACGAAGGTTTAGTAGTTGAGGTACTTGAGATCAACTATTCAGGGCAACGGAGAGTGTGAAAAAGAGGTGAAGAAGCAAGAGCAGGAAGGGTGGAGTGGGTGGAGTAGAGTGTCAAAAGTTATCTGTGACAGAAAAGTTGCAGCAGGAGTGAAGGGAAAGGTTTACAAGATGGTAGTGAGAGCGGGCCTTCTGTATGGCTTGGAGACGGCGGTTCTGACCAAAAGACAGGAGGCAGAGTTGAAAATGTTAAGATTTTCTCTTGGAGTGAGGAGGATGGACAGGATTAGAAACAAGTATATCAGAGGGACAGCCCTGGATAGACATCTTGGAGACAAAATAGGTTTGAACACGTGAAAAGGAGGTATAGTGGATATATTGGTAGATGGAGGCTGGGGATGGAGCTGCTAGAAAGGAGAAAAAGGGGAAGACCAAAGAAGAGGTGAGAGAGGACATGTAGTTGGTTTATGTGACAGAGGAAGATGCAGAGGACAGGGCAAGATGGAAACAAATGATCTGCTGTGGCGTCCCCTACAGGGAACAGCCTAAAGAAGGAGAACATTGCTGTCCAATACTGATGACCTGACAAACCTACTTCCATATCAACATTTACTCTTGCTGATAGTTTGTATCTGCTCCCTTTTATTGTTGTTGTTATTGTTGTTTTTGTCCCGTTATTTATGCGACCCAAAAAGTATTGCACATTTATGTTTTGATCAGCAAATGAAGTGTGGAGGGTTTTGGTTCCATAGTTTTATCATGTTATGAATGTCATAAATGTCTCATCAAACAGCACACAAAGGATTTCTCTGACTTTGGCTTCCTATCTTAGTGAAAAGAAAACGCACACTGTATACTGTGCAGTCTGCAACAAAGTGATACACTCAATTAGTCTAAATGGGTCTTAGGACCATTTTCAATGGCTGATTTTAACTCCAGAGTGTTCGGCACACACGTATAATTTTACCGTATGCTTGGGAATTAAGAAAGCGTTTGAAACAGATGACAGAGAGCAACTGATCAATACAGGACTCACATCTGTGCGATGATCAGCTCTTAAATACATGATTCTATGTCAACACATTAAACAAGTCGATGAAGAGACACTGTCTCACCTTGTTACAGTGAGAAATATCGGGGGGAAAATACATGAAGGGCTTTTGTGGGTCGATGATGAAAATGTTGTAGGAGAGAGCGCAGACATCAAAATCAATGTGGATGGAAAAAAGAAGGGAAAAGGGTTGATAACATGATGCGGCCTCTGTTGCATCACAGAGTCTCATTTCACACCTCAGGGAATCTAAATCAAGTCAGTAACAAGACAGAATGAAGAACGCTCATTAGGAAAAAAACATCTCTTGATTGTCTGAGCAATCAATAGATTTTCAGACAATCTTGGTACAAAGTTGGTACCGTTTGAGTCATAGGTCTGCTTTGATTTTTCGTCAAAATATTTTAGCCACCATCAGGGAGGGAATGCTTTTTGTTTTGGTACAACATTTCCACACAAACATAAAGACAGGATACAAACATAAGAGCGCTCTATTAATCAACGCAAAGAAAAACATATAATCTCTCACTAAATATCACAAAGACAGCGAATATAGGATAAAAGAGCAAAAAAAAAAAAAAAAAAAGTAAAAATTATATTTTCAGTTAAACCAGGACTTTTTCAGTCACTGCTTCTATTCACACCCATCTCACATTCTGCATCCCACTGACTGCCAATGTCCACACTCAATATGTGGTTAAAGAAGGTGAGAGGGGTAAACGTCAATTATATCAGTGGGAAACCTGAGCGTATGAGGATGCACACAACTGGGGAATGGTCCTGTGGATTTCAAGTATGGGTTAAACCGGGGGTGTCAAACTCAATCACAGATGGGGCCAAAATTAGAATTCTTAAACTCAAATTGGCCTTGTCTAATCTGAGGTATGACGGCAATTTATTCATATTTTATTGAATTCTGAACAAATCAATGGAATATAAAATAATCAAAATACAGATAAAATTTAAAACTCTATCTGTTAGTCTGTTACTGCAGCCAGGAGCAGCTGTACCTCAGAAAACAGGAAGGTTTATTGATAGCCTACAAATGCATCGATTGTAAGCAACTTAATATTTTTTTGTTTTTAATGCAACAACTATTAAACAACTATTAAACAACTATTAAATGAATTATTCAGCATTTAAAAAAAAGTCTCATCAGTGTCCACTGCTGGGCTCTGTAGCATCTTTTTCTAAGGGTTAACCGAAAGTTTATTAGAGTGACTGGATCAGGGCTGATATCTGACAATAGGGGAGAGGGGTTCGAGAGAGCAGGCCCTCGTGCTCTTGATTGATGCGCTGGCCATTACCGTGCATAGTGGGATATGTACTATCAGTGGTGTTTGTGCCTCATGCGAGCGGGCCAGTTATTATAAAAATTTTAAATTACCGTGCTGGATATAATTGCTCTGCGGGCCAGATTTGGCAAATCAGTTTGACATATGTGAGTTATCCCATTTGAGCGGGAAGTAGCATCATCTTTTCCTCTTTTGGATAAAACATAAAGAGTAAGAAAAACTCCTATTAGGACAACGGCCACCCAATTCAAAGGTCAAAAGGCTAGTGAGACATAATTATCTCTATTTCTCTTTGAATAAATGTATATAATGTATATAATATTCAGTTCTGCCTTTTAATTGGTGTTGAAAATAAAGTCGTGCTTTGATGTTAGCATAAAAAAAACTCTTAATCTTTCCAAGGGGGAGAGGGTCCTCCTCAGTGGAGGCCGCCATATTACACTGCAATGTTGTATAGTAGCTTAGAATGGGAAAAAAAACCCCTCAAATTATGATAAATGGAGGATCAACCTCACTAAAGCAAAACAGAATCTGGACAGGTGACGGTAGAAAACTAATATTAACACTGAATACTTTTCCCAATGGGAACTTGCTCATGAGGGACAAAGGTTTTAATGGTGACACTGGGTTTGCTCATTTCATTAACAGGTCTCTGCTAATATTCGTAAATATACTGTAATTTGACTTTAATTTGTCTGGTACTTGACTCTAAACCGCCTAGGGTGGACGGGAGTAAGAGGATCAGGTCTGATATACTGAAACCCTGCCTTCCTGAGGCACACCCCACAGCGCTGGGTACTGAGCACGCTCCCTCCTTGGGCGGAGGGGATACCAGTAATGATCCTTTTTGCAGCTCCCCTTAGCTTAAGCCTTTTAATTTTATTTCCTGTAGACAATCAAGTTTGAGAATTTTATCGGCGCTCCAAGGACCTCCAATCGTATATAATGATGGCCACTGTGTATGCATAGCAAATAATAGTATTCATATCTTGCAGGTCGGATTTAGCTGATTGTTTTTATGCTTCCATAAAAGTGTCAAAAAAGAGATTTGACAAGGTACTCGATGCGTCCCTGGATGATGACATCATATAAACACTTTAAGGCCACCGTATATCCCTGACTATATTTCAATAGGGATATGCTCCCCAGAGTCTGGTAAAGGATTAAAATAGTAGGGACAAAACCAGCTCTAACTTCTATTGGATTGACACGACACGACCAAAACAAACTCTGGGATACATTTATTATGGGCTCCAGAGCTAAGAGTTCCACCAATAATCTGGCTCACAAATATAAACACAGACTCTGAGATGCATAATGCAGTGAGAATCCAGCAGTAGAAAACAAATAAATCAACATTTCCCTCCTACCCCACTTTGATGTCAGCAGAACTGAAGAGCAAAAACTGTTCACCATCTGGCTGATGTTCAGTAAGAAAAATCAAATACCATCACTGTTTATTGGAGCGTGTTGGGAAGAAAAAGAAACAAGCCATGCTCCAGCTTCCTCCAGATGTTATACATGATGAATTAACTGTCATATGTAGGGTACATAGACACAGATACACAGCGACTGAAAAAAAACAACATTTTTGCTGAAATAACCGAGATAGAACTACATTTGTGTTGCTATTGAATGTCTTGTAATGACTGACATTAAGCAGTTGATCAACGATCCCCCTATACCCCACATTACAGGTGAGGACATCATAAAATGTGTATTATGAACACGTATGGGCACCTTAAAGGTGCAGTGTGCTAAATTTTGCAGCATTTATATGTAAAGTTTCAGAATGCAACATACAGTATGTGGCACCTCAGCTCAACCCTCCCTATCCAAATGGGGAATGAGAATCTATATGGTGACAAGTGACAAAATTATGTAATTGTCGAGTGTCCTGTCAAGTTACTTGGACTGTACCGTCGTCCACGCCAGCAAGGGTGAACCCCCAAAAAGTCCACAATCCCCTGTGTTGTTCAAGAAATCCTCCAATTGAACTTGCATGCAAAATAAAGAATATTATTCATTTTCCAATGTTCCCTCATTGGAACGATATATAGTGTATATGGTATAAAGGGCTGTCCATTTGGGAAAGGCTCACCAAATGTTTAACCTTTGTTTTCTGCTTTTTCAGGTCCTCAAAGTTCAAAAACTTCCCAAAACCCAAAATAGTTATCCTGCAACAACTTATGTATCATCTTCTTCTTGGTTGGTTTCAAAAGGCAAAGCGTTTCTCCATTGTCTTTCTGAGGAAATATTGCAGTGTGACATACTGACATACTCATAGCTTTGAATATTGATATATAACTGTTTATTTATAAGTGATCACATAGTCATCATTTTCCCAACCTTGAGGAGCAGTGGGCAAACTCTGTGAAGAGCAATTGAGGTTTCACAGTCTTGCTCGCCATGCCATGCCATGTTGTGCCAAAGACTGGGATCCAACCCCCAATCCTCCGATTGCAATGAGCGCAACACCGACTGAGCTAAAGCCACACCTCTGATTATATTCCATTTATTCAAAGATATACTCCTGAACGCAACAAACCTTTAAGGAAGAGAGGTTAAATGAGCTGGAGTCTGACCAGAACCTGGTTTATCGCTCAAGCCCCACTCAAACTGCACACGAGTTCCTAACAGACATGTAGACCTCCACTCCAGAGCATGAATGTGACTGACTTCTCTAGCACCGGGCGCCCGTTGAATGGCTGAGGGAAAATACTTTGTGAGATTTGTTGTGACATTCATGTTTCTCTTATTTTAATTGCCCCACCATCAGCCCGAAATTACTCTCCAGCTCTTCGGTTTGATAAAGTTCCTGTAAAATTCACAAAACTTCCAATTGCCTTCGCTCCGGTTTGTGTTTTGCGCTATTTATTGTGTGCAAGCTTGCCTCAACTAAAGCAGCTAACATGAGCAACGTTAATGGAGCCTGTGCTCTCCTAAAATGTGTAAACAGATGCTAGGAATAAATGGATTAAAGAAGGAATTTATTTCCAACATAAATAAAAAAGAGAGTTTTCAGTGATATAATTATAACCCCCCTCCCTGTCACAAAACCCTTTCTGAATGTTGCCCGGAAGTTGTTGTTTTTTTTGCCTTCAAAATAATTATTATTATGACTTTAAAAACGGTGTGTGTGTGTGATCCCTGCAGCCCACATTGTGTACTATCCTTGTTTCTCTCTATTGTATTGTGCATAATATTTTTTAAATTGCTTTCATATGCGTTTCCCCAAAAATCTACACAGTAACCTACCTTTGGCTCGGTGATCCTCCTCTTTCAAACACTGTCCTCCCTCCCACCAGCGTCTCTTCAGGATCTCCAGCCTGTTGCTCTCCTGCAGCTGTAGGATTCCCAGAGTGATCTCGTCCCGATATGGAGAGCCTGAAGAAGAAGAGGAGCTGAGTCATACACCATCTTACTATGAGATTCAGCGCTAGCGAAGCTTGATTTCCAGTAGGTGTCAGTCTCTGGAGGTCATCAGACTGTTGGCATTATACAACGCTGTTCCATGATTTCTAGGCAGTGAACTGGATGGGATTTCACTGGTTTTTCACTGCTCTGCAGGATTAACCTTTAGAAGCCTGTGAGTCCTCCTGATCACAGTTTTCACGTGAATTTTATTTATCTGTCAAGACAGTTGTGACACCTTGCCCACAGTATGGAGACCCTTCTGGGGTCAGACCTGAGAGGAGAGCTCATTAGAAAGTGTCCAGTGGCTAAGCTTTTGTCTGAGGCTAACAGGCCTGACGATCCCTCACTGCCACCCAGTGTGTTCAACAACTCCAGCGATGTTAGCCTTAACAGTTTTGGTGACTTTTTATGAATCACAAATGTGCTCAGCAGAGCCAGCAGAGCCATCATCCCCTCAAGCTCACTAATAATTAATTAAATGCCTCATTCACTACACTATTTTCTCTGTAATTCCCCATTTACCTGTCTGAGTCAAACCGTCACTGGTACAACTTTAGCTGGCTCAGGATGCAGCAGATATGCCTTTAAAGTACAGCTGGTGGGACAGAAGATCTCACATTACTCCTATTTAACCTCGCTGCACTGGCTGCCCGTCACATACAGCATGGATATTAAGCCTCTTTAAATCCGTTTTATGGCTCTTCATAGCTTTCCTCCTGCATATATCTCCAACTAAACTTAAAACTGAAGGTGACTGGTCATATGCAGTCCTAGCGCAAAGATTATGGCACAACCTCCCTTTTCCTATCAGATCAGCCGAGTCCGTAAAATGTTTTAAAAATAATATATATTTATAATAAAAAAATTAATAGAATAATTCATTGATTTTTCTGTGGTTTGGCATCTTGCTTAGTTTTCTTGTCTTCTCATCTTTGACCTTTTGTACGGAACCATGTAAATGAAGCTTTATTTACTAGTTTACTAAAGCTCAAAAATAAATAAATCTGGGCACCAATTATCTTTTACCAACACTGGCCCATGTAATATGGTTTTCAATGTCAAATAGTTTCTTTTCTCACATTAGCTCACCCTTTCTTTGATAGCAAAAACTTAATTTCAATATATATGTTGTAACATTGTCATTTTTTTCAAACGATGCATGTGGTTGTAGACTACAGTGATCTTCATATGTCAAAACGATGTAATCTGTATCTATATAAGTCAATGCTTACATGAAAGATAACATTTTTTATCATTTGTTCAACATTGTTGCAGCGTTGACAATTGCACAAGGAGCTCTGTCCTTCTTCCCCAGAAAGGGGAGGGAGCAACAAGCCCTCAGCCCTCGGACAATGAAAGCAGTGAGGTTTCGGCTGGGAGTCCCACCCACAGTGACCGACCCACTTCCGACCCAAACCCTTTCTTAATTTTCCCAGAGATGGATGCTGCCCACCAACAAGGTGTAAATGTACCTGGTGGTGGGTCAGCCAGTTCCAAGGAGAGGCCTCGCGAAAGGACTTTCATCCTTCGCCCGCGACAAACCCCACCAGTTCACCTGTCTACGGTTTCATAGGTCGGGTCTTCACGTTTCCTTTATTTGACTACAAGGTTTCACTCTACATATTTTTGTCTTGAACTAAATAAAACTTATGATCCTCCATTTGTCAAAATTTGGGATAGCAAATGTCAACCCAACTGTCCCCAACTTGTCCTTTTCTCCAGAGAGCTGAAGATAGAGGTAATGTGGCGCAACTTTGCACGCTTTAACCTGGATTACTTGTATAAAATAAATAAACTGATCTAATATCACCACAGGACAATCATCCTTAGCAATCAGTAGAGGGCAGCAAGACACCATTGCAATATGTAATCTGTATTATCCATAAAAAATAACAAAATTTTGCATGTATTTTATGGTTGTGCTGTCTCTAGAGCAGTGCTTGTATAATATATTATTCCTCAAAAAATAGTATGCAAGTCACATAATAATGGTAACACCCTAAGGTTCCAGAAACAACAGAAGTCTCTCATACTGTTTGGGCATACCAAATAGCATTATGGTAAGGAAAGTCTGACACGGAACCATTGTGTTTGCTGAGGGTGAACATTTGCTTACCGTAGTAGAAATGCTCTGCACATATCATCCAGGACGCAGATAAGTGTTTTTGTTATTCATGGAGGGTTTAACTTTCTCTGCTGGCTGCAATTGTGCTAATGTTAGCTGCTACTGCTGCAGGGAACTTACCTTTCAGTCAATATATTCAATATATTTTGTTTGACCAGGTGTTCCCTGCAGGGTTGATGTGGTTTTACTGTCTTTTTATCTAACTGCTCTCCAGATGTGCTCGAAGGCAGGGGTCTCTAACCTAATTTTCATTGCATTATATAAAGTCCTTGACACTCACCAAACTCACTGAATCAGTGGGAGACACTCCGAGCATGTTCCTTATGTTCAGTCTATTCCAAAATTTAGTTTTCATTGCAGTAACCCATGCTTTTTCTGAGGTATGTGGACGTCTTGTGGATCTTGTGATATTCAGCCTCAACTTTGATCCAAAATACTGGAAGAGATATAATTACAACAAACTCTTATCCTACCATCATTTGCAAAAATGAGGAGTTGATCTTCTTTCCATCCAGACACTAATAACTATTGGGAATATTTACAAACGGGTCACGGATCTATGTGGTTGCACTTCTTGGGCCATATACGTAGTTAGGTAGGTAGGTTATGCTCAAATTCTGTTGATAGCATAGTCTGGTGACTGAACACCAGCTGGGATAAGTGGGTCCAGAATTCTTGATTTCTAAAAATCCCAGCTAATGTTTGGAACATGAAAAATATGGACTCAAGGTGTGAAAGCAGTTTTGATGCTTCATTGTAGGTCTGGGTGATTAACCAGGTTAACCATTAAAAAGGTGTCAATTTTGAATCAGACGTATAAATGATCTCACTTCCGAAGCAAGGTGATTACCCTTTAAGACTCCAGTTTAAGTATATTTATAACTGCTGATGACAGAAAAACAAACACCAGCTATAAGGGCATAGAGCCAAAAAAAGACCGTTTTACAGTCGTTTACTCTAATCAAGGTAAATAGATGGGCCGTAATAGTAACAAAAACTCTGTGACAGCATAAAAATTCTATGCCTCAGATAGTGTTAGTGACATAGTGATAGGGACATTAAAGCAGAAGGTATGCTGGGTTCGGGCCATGCTCAGTTGTGTTAAACCCTTAATTGCCCATATTGACAGATTGACAATATGCGTGAGACTAAGATATACGCTTATCAGACCTAAAATTAAAACCACTCACCTAATATTGAGCTACAATAGCTCCTCTATGGGATCGGACCACACGGGGTAGGCTTCTCTCCAAACACACACATCAGCAAGCCTTGGGCACAACTCCTGTCACCAGTTCACCAGCTGTCCTTAATTAGACCACGTTGGTAAGTACTAACCTGTGTAGACCAGGAACACCAATCCGTACCTCCGGTTCATTAAATGCTCTGACCCAGTGGTGTAACCATTATAATATGGCCCTTGTCAAAGTCAATCGGATCCTTCTTTTATTTGTATTGTTTTATTAATTTATTTAGGATGATACAAGTAAGCATGGTAACATATGAATGAAATGTAAAATCTGGCACCATTGCAGCCTACAAAATGGTGCCAGATTTACATTTCACAGATTGGTCTTCCGGTCCGGAGGTTTTCAACAGCCTGATGCCTAAGGGGGGTTGCTGCTGACTCTTGTCTTCCGATCTCAAAGACTCTAGAGCTTTAAATTAAAATGATGAGAACAAACAATACAGATTCTGGTCATGTGGGGTCTGGTTCAAATCTATCAATAGTTCAACCAGAAAGACTATCCTCTTGCACATTTAGGCCACAATTACTGCTCATTCAACTCAATGGTCCTCACCTTTCGTACATGCTCAGTCTGAAATACATGCTTCATGGTCTGGGGAATCAATTATCTGCTGCACTCATTCAGGTTCATCCAATCACTACCTGCATGCCTGCCAATAACCATCAGTTGCTGTCTTTAACTATGACTCTGTCTTTCACGCACCTTCCATATCCCCATGTCCACCTACTCCTCGCAGATCAATCAACATCAGCAGAGTCATCAGCCACCATCACCCGTATCCAAACTCCATAGGGGGGATATTCCATGCTGCTTCTCAAGGCAGATACTCTTCGATCACAATCTCCCAGAAGAGTCTGAGTAGAAAATAATTTCTCATACTGTGATTATCACACATCTGTTTTAATAAAGCCCTCATCTTTTCTTCCTTCTGTCTTTTCTAATTGAAAGATTTTTCATTTCAACTTGGAGAGAATGAAACTCCATATCTATGGAAGTTGATGTTTGCTGCTCCGGAATGAGGATACACAAAAACACACCATCAACCTCGTTGCCATGTCCTACCACAAATAGGACAATGACACTGACTGTAGAGTGTTAATTTGAACAACAGTAATCTTTTCAACAAAAGTGATAAGGTCTTTGAGGATCTTTTGATGACAGATGCTCAGCATTGATTATTTTCTTACACTTATCTGGGGTCAACAACACTCTCCAACTATTTCTGGGTGTACCCATGGCAAATGGGGTGCTCCCAGGCCATATGAGATATATAGTCCCTTCGGCAAATTTTTTGGTCTACCTTGGGGTCTCCTCCCAGTTGGCTGGCCTGGAAATTCCTGGACACATCCAAATCAGATAATAATCCTTACCACTTTAACTGACTCATTTTGACAGAAAGGAGCAGCTGCTGTACTTGAGACCTTCAGGAGTAGATCCACATTTCAGTAACTTTCTGAAAATTGTAGCAAAGCTCAGTCATCTATAGCAGGATCGCTCAGGTTCCTTATTGAATCCATTAATGCAGTCAATCACATTACATCTCTTACCCATTTATGATGATTTTGTATTTTCAAGGTATTTCAGCAGAAAGCTAATGCCTCCACTCAGTAAGAGCTTTCTGACACTTTGTGCAGTTCTTGATGAATTCTCCTTGAGGCATCCATCATGCTAATGGTATAATTTGTCTCATTAGGACCTCCTTACATCACTCATTGGAGTTATTTTGCAATGATAAACTGTAGAGAACATAATACATAATCACAACCAGTCTCCTGCTCCACTCACCCAGAGGCATGCCTATGCCATATCCTTTGGTGTCCAGCAGTCCTCCGATCTGGGTGAGGTTGCAGTTGAGACGGCGGTAGTACTCGTTCATGGTGCTCTCCATTAAGAAGGCGTACTTGGAGTTAAGAACTCGGGCAATGCCTTCCTCGGTGCTCTTCACAAACACACTCGGCTGCTTTGAGTACATGTAGTTCCACATCCGCTGGTAAGTCTGGTACCGTGAGTTCTGGGGGAGGAAGACAAAGCAAGGGGGTCAGACTTTCCATATTTACATGTCTTTTACATATTTAAGCCCTCCAACCCAGAGAGTAATTTTTTACATATTGGAGAATTTACTATGCAATGCACTGCATAGTAAATTCAGTAGTAATCAGACCATTCACTTTTAATTATGTCACAGACTTATCCGTCAATCGTTTAAATTCATGTTTTCCCCTCAGCAGTCTACGCTCAATACCCCATAATGAATAATGACATAGCAAAAACAGAAAATCTTGAAAAATCAATCAGGAGAGAAAAACTTAAATATCATGTTGACATAAGTATTCAGATCCTTTGCTATGACTAATGCAATTCAGCTCAGGCACCTTCTATTTCTCTTGATTGTCTTTGAGGCATTTCTGCACCTTGATTTGAATCCACATGTGGTAAATTCAGTTGAGTGAACACGATTTGTAGGCACAAACCTGTCTTTATAAGTTCCCATCATGTCACAGTGAAAACCAAGCCAAAATGCTGAAGTTACTGCCTGCGGAGCTCAGAGACAAGACTTTGTCGAGGCACAGATTTGGGGAATGCTACAAAATATCCTGCTGCATTGGAGTTTCCAAGGAGCAAAGTGACTTTCATAATTTTTAAATGGAGGAAGTTTGGAAGAAGCAGGCCTCTTACATATAAACTTAGCAATTGCAGTAGAGAGCCCTTTGTCAGAAAGGCGACCAAGAACTGGAGGGTTACTCTGGCTGAGATCCAAACATCCTGTGTGGAGATGGGAGGAACATGCAGAAGGTCAACAATCACTACAACACTCCAGACATCTTGGCAGAGCATACAGCCCAGAAGACTCAGTGAAAGACAAAGGACAACCCACTTCGAGGTTGCCAAATAGCAATCTACAAATGTGAGAAAAAACAATATTGTCTGGTCTCATGAGACCAATATTGAACAGTTTGACGGTAAGAGTCATGTCCGGAGAAAACCAGGCAACGCTCATCAACTAGCCAATAACCATCTCGACGGTGAACCATGGTGGTGGCAGCATTATGCCGTGTGGTTGTTTTTCAGCAGTATGGACTTGGACACTGGTAAGATTTAAGGGAAAGCTGAAAGGAGCAAAAGAGATATCCTTCATGAAAATCTGGTGATGAAGTCTGACTACTTTTGAATGCACTGTGCCTTCTAATTGACCTTTGCCAACCTATTCATTATTGATTCTTATTATACAGTTGTATCTATTTAAAATCTGTCGCACCATGAAGAAAGTCATAGTGGATCCTCCATGGATGGTCCCATACTGGATGTTGGTTTGGTCAGCCAGGTCATCCGGAGACTCAATTGGAACCTCCATCCTCTGGACAGTGAGAAACGCCGCCAGGTTAGCCGTGTAGGACGAAATGATGATGAGGGTGAAGGCCCACCTGGAGAGACCAGAGGAGAAGAGCAGTTTTAACCTTTAGTTACCCTCAGATACTCTCTCTCATTTTTCGTTAATAGAGGTGAGCATAAAGCTGGAACAAGACCGATGGAAAGACCTGCAAGAAATGTCAGGAGGTTTAGGTAAAGTCATCCACCTAAACATGAACTCTGGCTGCAGCAGAGGAGAGCAGGACACTCTTCACTTCCACTGCAGAGGAAGAGTTGAGCAACGGAATTTGGTCCAGAGGAGAGATGGGAAAGCGAGCAAGAGGGAGATATAGACCGCAGGAAAATGATGGAGAGAGGAAGATAGGACTAGGTGTAATAATGATGATGATAAACTTGAACTTAAACTTCAAACTTGCAAAGTAACTTCATGTGGTGAAATTGAATCAGCGGTTAAATCAATAAGGAAACTACGTTTTCATCACTGACAGCAAGGCTATATCCCCAAAAAATCCCCAGTCGCCTTCGTTGTACTAGCAATCCCCCTTATTGACCTCCTCAAATAAAATGTGACGCTATTCATACAGCACTTTAGAGAAAGAAGATATGAACTGTTAATTGAGTAATTAATGAGCTATTAGATTCAAATATGGGTAAAATATGATATATCCATGATAGATGATGATCGATTCATATGTACCAAATTTGGACTAAATTGGATGAACGGTTGAGAAATGAAGTCTAGAAAACATTACGAGATAAAGCTCCCACTAGTGTAGTTATATACAAGACACCTTTCCAAAAATCAATGCAGTTCTTCCCCATACTAAGTTCTGATTTCCAAACTCTATCTATAGAATTTGAAAATTATCTATGAAAGTTATTGAGGTATGTCTTGCAAACACTGTTTTTCGTAAATAATCTTTCCTAGTGAGTAAAATATGAACTATTAAAGTAAAACTCAATGCATATAATAGATAGATAGATAGATCTCCTCCAGTCGATGTATCTGCACCAAATTTGGACAAAATCAGACCAATGCGTACAAATTTATGGTAAAAAAAACAACTTTTGGTGATAAAGATCCCCCTAGTGTCTAAACTATACAACCAAACTTTCCCAAAACCAACCCTGTTCTTCCTCAAACTAAACTCTATATAGGTACACAATTTGAAAATGATCCATGAAACATTTTAAAAGTTATGTCCGGAAAACATAAAAAAATTCCCTCTAGTGAGTAAAATCTTAACTAGTAGCGTAAAATATGATATATATATATATATATATAACATGAAGGATTTGAGGCGGCAGCCTCCATAATATCTGGGGATCCATAATATCCCCGACTTTTCGGGATGTACGTCACGATTACCTGGCTTTTTAAAGAGGTCGATTTTGAGAAGACATTAAATAGAAGTTGCTGCTTTGGCAAGCAGCATACTCTCAGGTGGGGAGTATCAGGCATTATGGGGCCTGACTGCAAAAGCTGTGTGGCCTTCAGTCATGAGTCAGGACTTGGGAGCTATAGCATAAGCCTGCCAAGAGGATCTGCTCAACCAAGTTCTATAATGGTGCAGGAAAACATAAAATCAATTCTAAAACTAACTGGCAACCAGTGGAGAGCCTAACAAAGCAATGATGTGATCTGGTCTCCTATTGTATCGGCTCAAACCAGGGCAGTTGTGTTTTGTATCAGCTGAAGCTGTGTGATAGTTTTCTCGCATAAAACTCAACAAAAGTTACGGCAATCCAACCGAGATTAAATAAAAACAGGCATGGCCTTCCTTCAGATCCAGCCTCGAAGGAAGAAACCTGAGCGAGAGGTAAGAAAATGTGTTTGAATCAATAGAAACAAGACTGATCAACACTTTAATGTAATTTGTTTGTTGATGTGCGTTCACTGTCAAGTACCGCCCCTTGGCTTCTTTTGGAAGGATTTATTATTCTATTTTATTTTTTCTCTGTTTCTGTAATTTTGAGCATTGTCTGATACAAGAATTTCCTTCGGGGCTAATTAAGTTCAATCTTATCTTATCTTTGGAGAGGTTGGTCTTTCAGCTTCGTCCCACAGTCATATAACGACATATGAAGATCAATTGTTGACTCTAAGAGGTCTATCTCTATGCGCAAATCCTGTTTTTTCTGGGGACATATGTTGAGGCACTGTTTATATGACAACATTTTAACGAAAAATGGAAAAATGGAAAAGTTCTGTGTTCAATTTACTGTATATTTTAGTGAAAACAATTTGTGAACACTGCTCAAACAACTAAAAACTAATATGAAAGACATATAGCTAGCTCAAAATTAACGGCACCAAATAAGACTGAGAAGGAAGAGTGGATGATCTCTTCTTATCGCTGTAACAATTCAATCACTATCATAGGAGCATGTATAAAAAAACAAAACCAGACGGCCCAACGTTGTTGTTGTGTTATCCACACGTTGTCATTAGGCTGTGAAATCAACATTTTCTAAGAATTGCGTTGTGTACATGGAGACGGATACAGTGGCGTTTTCAAATGATCCCACTCTTGGACCTTTTTATAAAAGTTTGCATTTTCTGTCCTAAAAAAGCCGTTGCTGTGTAAATGAAAGACAGAATGCAACTGAAGTGTACAGTTTTACATGAAAACCATTATCTTGTAAATTGTCCCCTTAACTGTCATTAGTCGGAACTTTGAAGAACTTGTGAACTCTCCTGATATCTTTTAATGTCAGCTGGGATAGGTTCCAACCCCCCTGCGTTCCTGAATAGGTTACTGAATGAATGAATGACTGTGCATGATTGCAAACACTCATTCATTTGCAGTGTCCTACGTATGAAAACCCTAATTAACCATTGCAGCTGCAGTTTGGACCTTTTCAGTTTGACTAGTTTGCCAGTCAGTTAGATGATCAGACAGATGTCCACATGCCGTGGTGTGTGCCATAGCCATCATGAGATTTTTAGCGCTAAGGGCCCATTGAGGCTGAGAAAAATGCTAATGACTCCTCAAGTTCTCAAATATCCCTTTGCCATCTGTGAGACAGCAGTTACTGGGTGTGAGGGAGGAGAGGAGAGACAACCAGAGACAGGCTTGACTGTCTAAACCAGCAGGGAAACAAAGGTTTGATTTGAATCACTTTTGTGCTGAGGTAAATATTTGTTGCAAACAGGGAAATGAAACTGAGATTGTCTGTTTTTAACATCAGTATTTTAGTATCTGTTTATTCTGGCAAAACTGAAGCAGTAAACTGTTCAATTAATGGACAGCTTGAAAAATAAAACAAGGGATTGTAAATAGAAAAGACAATAAATAAGTCTGCAATAACAACTAACATCCGGCCATTAAATGCATTGGCAAAAAGGCTGAAGATTTAATCATATTATCAATCAAAATGCAGCAAAACAGGGAAGAATTGTTTTACTTTGAACAAAAGCAGTTTATTTTATAGGCCCATGAAATTCCCGAGAAAGTCCTGAAGGAGATCTGTAATGTGGTTCTAATTTTTTTAGATTCATTTTCATTAAATATACAGAAGAAATAAATGAAACATTCATAATCTAGATTGGGTCTCTGTAGAGCTGCAATGTCAGGGCAACACCGGGTAATATCATAAAGCATGCCTCATTAGTTTTTCCCACAATAGAGTTATTTCTTTTACAGTCACTTTATTAGTTTAATACCTGAATAATGCTACTTTCAATTTCAATCCCCCACACCCAACAACTTAATATTACAGTTTATCTGGTATTTATTCTGACTCACAGATATTATTGGTATTTTACTTCTTCTTGTTCTTCTTGTTTTTACGATCTTTTCATCCATACTTTTTCCTGTGTATCCACTCTTATAACAAATTATGCAAGTTAATCGTCAAAATGTGCAGCTTGCTCAGGATTGAGGGTGACCTGTTTTTGTTACAATTGCAATAGAAAAAAACCTCATAATATACTAAATAAAGCAAATGAAGATCATAAACCTCCACCAATTAACAGGAATGAAGGAATAGATGCAGACATTTCAGCATTGAGAACACTGAGGGCCATTGAACATAACACGGGAATCGCTTTATTTTGCTTTATTTATGAAAATTTCACCGAGATTCTTTTAATAATTTTAGTTATTGTTAGCCTCTTAATCTGCTATAAATCTTTCAAATCTGTTAGCATCTCTGATATGCTCTGGAATCGTTTTTCTCGCAAAACTGACAGTTTCAAGAGTGCTTGTTGCATGGTGACAGTCTCGAAAGATCGAAGCCATCTAGTCACTTCTGAAAGAAATCGAAGCCATCAAGTCAAATGTCACAAAGACATCAAAACCTCAACGACAGGACAGGGAGTTGCTTAGCTCCTTTGTACATGGTCCTATGTAACTCAAACTTCAAACGTTTTTCTATTTCCTGTTGTAGTTACTTCAGTGCTACTACTGTTACTGATATTACTACCACTGGTGAATGCCTTAAGGATTCATCCAGTGAAACACTATATATATATATAGTTTCAGTCGTCCTGACTACGTCCTGCCACTGGGTACAGATGGGGCTGGTCGAGAGAGTGTGGCTCACACTGCGCAAATCTCCCTCACTTTAAAACAAATTTTCTGCCCCAGTCATGGCACTTGACACTCACACACACGGTAACAGAATGGTAGACGTGAGGCGGGTATTGGTTTGGCAACTTCCTTAAGACCATGCTGCACTCCCTAGAATTACTTGGTGATCCCAGACTCACACACCAAGATTGGTTTGATGGTAATTATGCAAAAATCCAAGCACTCCTTGATAAAAACATACATAAAGCATACTTGTATGACAATAGTTCAAGCTCAGAGAAGCCGGCCTCCCTCACCATTTCCAGGGTTATCCAACAAAGGCTCAGGATTATGCAAGATACCTGGCTTTATGCAAAAGCCAAGGAGATTCACTCCTATGTTGATAGCAACAACACCAAACACTTTTACTATGCACTTAAGTAATTACATGGTCCGCAAAACTCAGCACTTCACCTCTCCTGAGTGCAGATGGAACAGCACTCCTCACAGAGGAGAATAGAATTCTTGCAAGTTGGGTGGAACACTTCAGTGCAGTCCTCAACCAGCCATCATATATGAATGAGGAGGTAATTGAGCGGCTGCCTCAAATCCTGTTTTACCTTCCATTGAGAAAAAGAAAGCCATAAGCCTCCTGTTATCTGGAAAAAGTTCCAGGGTCTGATGCCATTCCAGCAGAAATCTGAAAGGCTGCAGGGCCTCATTTAGGAGAGAAACTGACTGACTTGTTCAAGTCTTTGTGGAAAATAGAAGCCATTCCTCAGGAGTTTAATGATCTGTTATGCAAACACAAAACATGCTGCAGGCAACTGACAAATTTTTAAAAGTCAAACTATGCAATCATTTGAACAACTTTCACAGTAATTTAGTTTACCAGCAGAGACCTTTTATTAACACCTAAGACTCTATCTTCACAAACATAAGGAATGGGAAAATAGCTGTGAAAAAACGTTAAAATAGAGGAACTGTTGATGCCCTACACAGAGGAATAATCAAATAAAGGGTCAAACATGTACCAGGCATAACAGCAGGAATCCAATGATAATACTAAGGATGTTAAGGAACTATGGGAGCGGCCCAACATGGAGGAAAATTGATTGGAAGGTGAAGATGCAGTTTTTCAAAACTCCATTGATTACACACACAGAACTGAAGACGCTTGTGTACAAGTAGCACAAGTCATGAGGTAAATTTGTACCAAAAGTCTTGTGTTTGTGCCAAAACGTGTGGTTTTTCGTTTTTCGAAGTTGTAGGTTAGATTTTCTTACACTGGTAAATGCACATTTGTACTTGTAACTTGTAAGACATGCTGCAGTTGGCTGTAGCACATTTTGTGTTTGCAAAACAGAAAACATTTGTTTGTCAATCATGTTTTTCCTTTGCAAATCACATTGTGTTTTTCTCGCAAATCACACTCTGATCGCAAATCACACTCTGATCGCAAATCACACTCTGATCGCAAATCACACTCTGATCGCAAATCACACTCTGATCGCAAATCACACTGTCTTTGCTAGCGAATCACAATGCCTTTGCTTGCAAATCACACTGGGCCCGCAGATCAAACCCTCTTTGCTCGCGAATTGTGTAGTGTTTGTGTGCGGACATCTGGCAGGATTTTAACTCCATAGAGAATTCTTTTGAACCCTTTGACTGACCACCTGGACCAGGGCCTGCTGCCTGACAGTTAACGTGGGTTCAGGGAAGATCGCGAACCACTGAAATGATATTTAGAGCCCGGCAGCTACGGGAGAAATGTCAGGAACAAAATTTATGGCCCCTACCATACACTGAGCCTACCATCTTTGTGAATTGACAAAAGCTCTCAACCACTGACAAGTTTATTTACCTTGGAAGTTAACTGTCTTGTGCTGTACAAATTGATAATGAGATGAACATCAGGATTGCCAAGGTTAGTGTGACTTTACGGGGCCTACATGACTCCATGTGGGAAAGAAATGGCATAAAACAGGAGACAAAACTGAAGGTCTACCACACTGTCATATTACCAACTCTCCTGTATGGGTGTGAATCTTTGTCAGTCTACCAACACCCCTCCAGGAAACTGAACCATTTCCACCTCAGCTGTCTAATGAAACAGCTGAGAATGAAGTGGCAGGACATTATTCCCAACATTGAAGCCCTCAGCAAGGCCAATAGTTCCAGGATTCACACCCTGCTGGCAAAGACACAACTCAGATGGACCATGGGATGAGAATGCCATCTACGAGACTGCCAAAAATAATTCTTCTTCGACAAGCTCAAAAATGACAAGAGAGCACAAGGTGGACTGTAAAAAGTTATACAAGGACACTCTGAAATCCTCTTTGAAGAGCTTTGGATTTGACTTGAAATTTGGGGAAACCCTAGCTCTGGACCAACCTGCCTGGAGAAGTAAAGTCCAGGAAGGTGCAGTCCTTTGTGAGAGTAACCTCCTGTGCGATTCTGAAAAGGCACCTACGCAAGTCTAGCAAGAAAAATTCTGCGAGCCCATTTCAGAGCCCTTTATCTTCCCTGACCTGTCAAGTGTTTCACAGAGAATTCCCGGCTCGGATTGCTCTGTTCAGCCATCTGCGCACCCAACTAAATGAGTTGTGCCAAGATCATCATCAATCATGATGGACAAACAAGACAAGAGAGAGAAGACTCACCTATATCACATATATCCAAATATATCCAAAAACTAAAATAATATATTAATAAGAAAGACTGCATACTTTTCTTAGCAGACACCCCAATAAAAAATTGTGTCTAATCGCTGGACCTGATGCTCTAAATCCACTTTCATGATACCATACTGTGAGAGTGGGGATTGGTTACATCAGTGGCTGGAGAGAGAGAGCTTACAAGCGTCATCACACGGAACTAGCATGTTGTTACCGAGCTATATGTCTAAAACTAGTTCCCAAACCCATCAGTGCACTGGATGCCTTAAATACTTTAGCTTTATCCTCTTTGCTTCTAACATTCTAAACATTAGTATATGTTGTTCACTGCAGCAAAAGAAGCCTTGAGCAAAGAGTTATCCGGCTCCAAAAATCTTAAATGTGCTGATTGTAAAATGCAAATCAAACCCCGCAAGCCACTTCCGACCCTGAATCCTTCCAAGCAGACCCAGAGCTGGTAATCTTGCACAGGAACAGGGATATACCTTTGCCTGCTCATTTAAATCCTCCCGGAAGACTCCAAAGACCCCACATGCTTACCCTTCAATGGTTTCATGAGTTGGCCCTTCATGCTCTTCCATCTTTGACAGCAAGGTTTCACACTCCATTACTTTTTCATGTGCTAAATAAGTGTGATCCTCCGTTTATCATCAACAAAGAATGAATACAAACCAGTTATCTAGCAAGAATGAAGCATTTCTTCATCAACTTACTGCTACTTCAGCTTAAAACATGAAAAGTCTTCTTTAGAGCCCGTGTTTGGATGGCCATTCAGGCTACTGTACAAACATGACACCTCACATGGAGGTCTCCATGAAAGAAGACCCGTCCTTAGAAAAAAAGTATTTTACTTAGCTAACTAAAAATTTTCGTCTGATTATACAAAATCATAAATATAATCATTAATATCATATTCCCTTCTTTCAAGGAGTTCCCGCAAAAATTTGATACACTGGACATTTTAAGAAGAAGCACAATCAATGGACAAAACTAGACAGTAACACCATCTATCACTAACATCGGACACATTTTGCTAATCTTTTTTTTGAGTAATATAATGTCCGCATTACTCTGAATTAGAGCAAGGCCCCAGCTGAATTTTCTCTCCAAGCCCAACCAAGTCCACCCAATTCAGTTAATTCAACCCGAAGCACTAAATATCTTCTATGTCACATAGTTGTTGGTACCATAGTTACAGCTTGTCTGTATACCCTGGTTTCTAACATTAGTCAGTATAAATGACTATAAAATTGTCTGTCTTTGGCTTAAGACCAGTAAGACAGGAATTTTAACACCGTCATAAGCAGATGGTGTGTAAACAGATTTGGTTTGATGTCCTGCTTAATTTAGACTAGGTGGCTAAATGAGAATCTATTACTTGAAAACTGACACGTAGCCTATGCGGTGCTCACGGACTTACTGTCAAATAAAAACACTTTCAATGCTAAAAATACTTTGAGATAGGCCAGCACAGAGACAGAGTGTAGATCGATTATTTTCTATTAATTGTTACACTGGGTTTTCAAAAAATATCTTGAGAGTGTCACGTTAAATTGGTTATTATGAATGAAACCGACTTTGGCTATCACTGACATAAGCCTGACCTAAAGAAAAACATAATTTATTAGTATTTTTCCAAGATGGTATTTTATCAGAAACCGGCCCGGCCTGTCGGGTTCCGACGGAAACCATTAGGGTTCAGTCGCTAATCCACTTTCTATTCTAAACAAAATAAACCTAAACAAGGCATGAACAAATGGATCCTCCCAATCTCTTCCTTCTAACCCTTCACCACCTCACATGACTATTATTGGATTGATTATGGAAGATAATGGTCAAACGTTACTGACCTCTGACCCTATTTACGTTCATAGAATATCTATATCTATAGACTTACAATTTATATATTATACTTTGCAGGAAGATATGACTGTATTATGAAACAGAATACCTAAATTTACACCAACAAAGACCATGAACCCATTACTAAATATAATCCAACCAAAAATATTTAAAAGATAAAGCACCACAGCTCGTTGTGATTTTATTATAATTATATGCTGCAGTGACTTTTTGCAAAATGTGTGCAGTAGACGTAGAGTCAGACGCTTCTCGGAGCAGGACAGAGGACATGGGAGAATAGAGGAGAGGAGGAACTGACTTCATCCAGTTTACCATCTGTTCACTTTCAGCTGGTGTTCCTGAGGAGAAGGAGGAGGAGGAGGAGGAGGAGCAGAAGTCAGCATACATATTGACAACAGATTGTCTTCTTTTAGAATTAATGTGGTTTCATATGACCAGCCACAGAGTCATGCCGTCTGAGGATCAGGGGTCATAAAGATATGCATTGGGGAACCAGTGCGCTGTAAGTCACGATACATTTATGATAAAATGGTTAAAAACAAGGTGCGGATTGAATCTTCTTTATTATGCGGCTCCGATTTTATAAGTCTGCATCACTATAATAAAAACATGACGGCTAAATAATGCTCTGGCCTTTTACACACTGTTTCACATTTTGTAGACAGAGGACAGTGAATCATGTGTTAATAAACATGGAGGGCAGTTTAGTGGCTGTTTTTGAGGTGACAGTGACACCATGAGGGAAAAGACTACTCCATACCCCACCTCTCTGTCCAACCATGATAAAGGAGACACAGGGAGAAAATGAAGTAGGGATCTTTTGTGACCCCATCGATCCATTTTTCTAAAAAAAATGCTTATCCTTTGGCGGGTTTTGTGGCCCACCTCAGCCAACAGTAGGTGACAGGCAGGGTACACCCTGGACAAGTCATTGTCAGGGGACTTACACGTCGAGATAAACAACCATTTACACTCACATGCACACCTATGTGTAAATTAAAGAAACCAATATAACATGTTGTTACACTCCACAATTTAAAGACATAGCTCAATGCAACAGATATTATTTTTTCTCCCTACATATAAGGCAAAATATTACTTTTACTGATGACTGGTCTCATGATGATTTAGCTCTTTAAATTACCATCTCCAGTCCTTTGTAGAGACTTTAGCAGCTATGACCGGCTCCAAATGGGATCCACGGCCACACCAACTTCAGGCAATGACTTTGGTGCCGATTTTTTCTTGTAGGATTTCCTGATGGAATCCATCTTGCCTGTTTTGAGCAAGGACGCCGTAGGGCATCACCGAGGCATGACCATGCGCCGCTATATAGGTGTTCCTTTCAGGCGATGGTTCATTCTTCCTCATCTCTCAACAGAACAGCTTCCCAAAACTCATCTCTTCTATCTCCATAGTTCTGGGTTACTGGATTCGATGTTTCTTACGATTTTGTGTCAGCAATGGTGACCATATTAGAGTTGCAACATGGGGCATTCTGTACATTTAGGGATTAACTGAAAAACTTTTGTCTACTGCTAAAACAAATCTATGAAAGTCAACTCAGATTTTTAACACAATTTGAATCATTGTGGGAGCAAAAACAATTCCACTATATTCCATATCGTGGGATTGTTTTTGCTGCCGCCACATCTGCATCCGCAGCCACAAATCTTTGGTATGACGATTCGTCAAAAATATTCACGGATCATTTTCAAATGTTTTATTCACATATACCTTAGTGTGAGGAAGAACAGGAGGGGTTTGGGAAATGTCAGGCGTATATTTCAAACACTAGGGGGTCTTCAGGCCATAATTTCTTCATGGTCCGATTTAGTGTCAATTTACCCAATTGGGAGAATTTTTAAAAAAAAATTAAAAATACTGTCTTTCGGCCTTAACTTTCAAAAATTGCTCTAATTTTGTCCAAATTTTAGACAAAATCAACTTCTATCACTTGAGAAAAGTTGATATTTTTTGTAAACATCATATTTTACTTTTATACTTCATATTTTATTCACTACCGGGAGCTTTTTAGGTAAAACATAATTTTTCGGACATATCCTCACATTACAGATTACAGCTAGATTTCCTTCATTTCTCTGAGGCTTGGATCAGCCCAGGTGAATGCTTGACATTGAGTGAGACCTGTCACTCAGGTTTTACTTTATAAAGGGTCACACTATAGACATTGTGCTGTGGTACGTTAACGATTGCTTTGTCATCTGTGAATATAGTTTAATTGTGTCTTACCCTAAGGCTATTGTTTTTAGGTCCACCCCCCAATCATTAGTTCCTAGAGTAGCTAACTATGTGTCTTCTTGCATTCTGACTTGACTGATTCAATTGTGCCTTTGGTTCTGCATCTATTCATAGCAGTGACAATTAAGATAATTCCTCTAACGAAGAGCTACTAGCCAATTTTAACAATACAAGTACCTCAATTCTTGATTCCATAGCACCTATAAAAACCCAGAAAATCAATACTGCTCTCAGGACACCCTGGCTTCAAATAGCACTAGAAAATTAAAAAGAAAATGCAGACAAGAAGAGAGCAAATGGAAAAAAAAGGCTGTCTTCTGAAATAAGCCAGATTCTTCTGGCTTATTTCATAGCCAGAAGAATCTAATGACAGAGTAATTCAAATAATGAAAAGCCCGACCAATTGTTAAATTTCTGTCCTTTTTGTTCATCAAATAAATGAAATCAAACTCCCGATTGTCCACACTGCTGGGAAACATGTGGTGTGCCACAAGGCTCCATCCTTGGCCCTTTACTGTTTAGCTTATACATGCTTCCGCTGGGTCATATTATTTGTAAATACAAAATCTTGTATTATGCTACGCTAATGATACACAGATCTATGTCCCATTAAAATCCAATGAACGGGGCAATCTCAATTTCAGTCTTAACCGTCTTTCTTCCTTTCTGCCTGAGATAAAGTGCTGGATTTCACACAACCTCCTCAAACTTAATGAGAACAAGTCAAAAAATAATTATCTTTGCCCCCCCGAAGTCTGTCTCTATTTTAAAGAAACATCTGGGGCCCCTGTCCTCAAATGTCAAACTCGCAGCCATGATGTTAAAAACTGCTTTTATCAATTAAGGACCATCTCCAAGATCAAGTCGTTCCTCTATCGCTTGGAACTGGAGAAGGTCATCCTTACTTTACATTACTGTAATTCTCTGTATTCAGGTATAAGCCAAATAGCACTTTCAGGACTTCAACTGGTTCAGAATGCAGCAGCTCGGCTGTTAACAAACACTAGAAAACAAGACCATATCAGCCCTGTTTAGCCTCTCTTAACTGCCAGTTAGCTTTAGAATGAATTTCAAGATCATACTTTTATGGCTCTTCATGGATTAGCTACCAGCTACAGCACTGAACTGCTCCGACTATATGCACCTGGGCGCAGACTCAGATATTCAGACAGAGCTCTGCTGGCTGTTCAAGAGTCACGTAGGTCTGAGGGTGACCAGTCGTTTTGAGTTGGGGTTCCTCAGATCTGGAAATCCCTGCTTCAGGAGCTGAGGCTTGCAGGAACCGTATCATCCTTTAAAACACAACTTTTCAAGATAGCCTTTTAGTAATCTAGACCTATAGTTTTATTTCCTAGATTGTCTCTATCGCTTGTTTCACAGATTATTTTCTATCATTATGGGTGTCTTCTAAGTCATTGTTTCATCATGTATAGCACTTTGTAACTATAAGTGCTATAATTTGTAGCTATACAAATGGGTTTTATTATTATTAATTGTTATATTATAATTATTATTATTAAGCTATTCTTTTTCTTTTTACTCTTCTTCTTCTTCTTCTTCTTACTATCAGGCTATTATTATTATTTAAGACTATTGTTATTGTTATTAATATTATCATTATTATTTAATTTGAGGAGTTCAATCGTGCTGATTGTTTGTACAATGCAGAAGAGGGGGATCTTTTTTGATGATATACCCTTGCTGTAGGTTCAACAGCATAGGCCTCGATTTTAGACTGTGGTCATCTGTAAAAGTTGTGTTTTTTGGTGACTGTGAAAAAAATGAAATATTTTCTAAATGTAACAGGAAGTTAATGCAGAGCAGCTAAAGCTGGACTAATTTTCCATCTCCTCTTGGTTAAAAGTCAAACTGCAGAGTTTTGACGGATCTTAAGTTTGAATGATAGATGAAATCAAGACTTTAAAACAAAAATTCTGTCCAAGGAGTTACTTTCTCAAGATGACACTTTTTTCTTAGTGCTCGGATTTCAGTTTTGAATCTTAAAAATACTAATCGTCTTTTCTTTAAGTGGAAAATCATGGCTTAAGCTGATAAAAAAAATACCCCGGTACATACCAGACTCCGCTAACGCAGCGCGTGGACAGAGCACGGGGCATGATCTCAGAGCCCTGCTGCATGAAGCCACCTACTGGGAACCACAGGCTGTTCCCCAACGTGTACTGGTTCTCCAGAATGTCCCGCCGCTCCCGTAGACATGGGTGGGGGTTGTACCACTCATACGGGCTGAGCCTGGGGAGACAGAGTCAGAGAGACTAGTCATCAGTATCACATTGAAAGGGTACCTATTTGATCAAGGTCTGTTTGTTGGGAAATTCACTGGCAAGATTGGACGGCGGCCCGCTCAGGTCCATTCTTTATTCAGATCTTTTTATCAACAGAACAGAAAAATGGAGTTGTTACATGTGTTTGCTCCACCTTTATTAGACAATTGATGTATTCTCAGACGATTGTGTTAAGATGCTCGAGTCAATTGTAAAACAGTTTGAACATAAAAGTTTAATGTGTGGACATTAAAATTACAAGAGAGAGAGAGAGAGAGAGAGAGAGTGACAGGAGGGAGACAAGCATTTGAAGCTAAACTAATACACAACAGGAACGAACTTGAGGGCAGTAAAAGCTTACATTTGTGCTTTGTTCCTGCTACAGAGACTATGAAGCCCTTTTAAAGACAACAGAATGAGTGCATTTATGAAGAATTTAAAGAACTCTAAAGCATGGGATTGACTGCCTCCCCTAACTGCCAGTTTGCCTTTCTGTTTTTATTGTCTAGTTTGCCTCCATATGTCCAATAATGGGGAGTCCAGCTCCAATGAAAAGTATCCAAGCTTCCCCGAAGGTCTCTTAGAAAACATATCAAGTTAACTCTAAGCATTGTCTGTTTTTCTGTCAAAGGTTACAGATATTTGTTGTACCATACTTTCCATTACTGAGGCCGAATTTAAGAAAATGTCACAGGTTGAGGAGGTTGGGTCGGTAGAGCGGTGTTGTAGCTTAATTATGTATGGAAACAGCGTGTCAAATATCCACCTTTCACCCCCTCACTAAAATCACTTATTTCAGAGATAGTAAGAGAGAAATAGCGAAAGAGTTCACGTCTGTAATTGCTGCGATTCAACAATAAAGAAGAGCACAGTTTGGATGAGCTTGTCTGTTTATTGAGCCGACCGCTTCTCACTATTGTAAGCGGGGAGACAGAGAAAGGCACTATGGCTGTGTTGGGCCCGTTTTTGGTGGTTTATATATTTATGTAGGTCATCCAGTTCAACTCAGCTTTCTCATCAGATTTGGTCCAGGTATTAAACTAGAAAATTGCTTCTCCTGCTTTGAAAACGCAATTTCAGTGGAAGTTGCTTCACCGGCCATTCCTTCAAACTCCCTGCATCCCTGCATCCTACCCAAACCTTTTAATCGAACCTTTGAAAATTCCTGATCAACACACAAAACTAAGATGAGACAAAGACTTCCTTATATAGTTATTAAATTTTCACACGTACAACTCTTAATTTGGGTCTGCAGCAATGAAGTGCAAAACAGTAATTTAAAATTAATTATAACAGCAACAAATGCAGACAGTGAATTATCTCAGTATCCTCAGAATAATCCTGAGAAATTATTATTTGAAGCTTAAATCAGACCAACCCATGTATATCTTTCAGCACAATAATAAAATAGCATGTATATACATACTGATAGGTAAATAAAACATGTAGAAATACCTCTATAAACAGTTTGCAAATTTGAAGACACGACTATGAAAACAACAGAAAACTCTGAAACAAAAAGGTCAAAATAGGCCAAATATGTAAAGACTAACATTGTCTGAATCTATTTGTGTTGTTTAAGTAGTTCTGGTCACCTCTTAAAAAATAATTTTTTTATCATAAGTATTTTAAAGTAATGTATTTGATCAATGGTTATCCGCAGTACCTTCACAGACCACCAGGGGCGGTGAACCACACATTGCAAATAAAGATTGATTGATTGCGCATCACAGGGGTAGACTGTACACCTCAATGTGAGCAAAGTCATATGGAAATATCCCTATGAAATGTAGAAATTAGCAAATTGAAGGTACCAGTTATGAGAGGCACACCTTTATGGACCGGTCATTCTATGTGTGAAACGTTTTTGAGGAGATGAACAAAACCCTGGACATGGTTGACTCGATATTTCATGCTTTTATTTGGTTAGTTTTGTCTAGTTTTTAAGTCCATTCCAGCCTTTTACTGGTATTATCTAGTAGACGTGACTTTTTTGCTTGTTACAAGAATTCTAACACTGTCATGGCCTCAACCTCCTCCAACACAGAGGCTTTCTTTGGTGTCAGGTGCTTCTCTCCAGGAGTGGTATCAGGTGCGTTGGTGTCAGGCAGCCAGCTGCTCTCTTCAGATCAATAGATTGTAGACTTTGTTGACTCATTTACTCTCTTTCAAGCTGAAACTGAAACTCACTTTGATACTTTGCAATTTTCTGATTACAAAATTAGCTTCTTTCTCCCTCTACCTGCAATGACTCGATTGGAACCATACTACTCCTGAGTTGAACCACCGCTTCCATATTCAAAACCTTTTATGTCCCGATCTACATTCAGCCTTTGCTCCTGACTCCTCAAAACTCTAGCTGTCTCAGTACACCATTATCCCGGAAAGTTAAGAACTTATTAAGTAATCATCTTTCGCCACTTTCCCCTCTGTCTCTGGGTGTTTTTTCATTTAGGTTCAAGCTCAAGCTGTTCTATAAGAAAATTGCTTACTATAATGGCAGATTTAATTTTTTTTACCTCCGCCAAGGAAGGAGGTTATTTTTTTTACTCCTGTTACTTCGTCTGATTGCTAGTCAGCAAGATTAAAGCAAAAACAAAAAGTACAGGATAGATTTGCATGAATTTTAATCAGAGGTCTGTTTTTGAATTTTCAAGAGGCAATTTAATTTTGGTGACTTTACTTGTTTTGTCAGCATTTGAAATAAACATAACAGGCTGTTTGGTGCCTGTTACATCACGATTTGGCCAGGCTTTCTCTTGAAAAAGTGTCTATTATTGATACCTTTGTTCCTTTGATTACTTCATTTTGGGGGTGGAGCTGGGGGCTCAGTGGGCATAACAGAGACGCTGAAGTGGAAGGTGCAGGAGAGGATCAGCTCCAGAGTATTTCATTAGACTCTCAAATACTCTCTCAAGAGAGTATCAGCTAGTTTGTTGGCTACTGTTGTGCCTTGATCCTTTTATGTTTTGTACAGGAGAGGGAAAGGAAATGACGCAACAACCACTCGTCTGTTAACGAGAGGTAGAAACAAAGTGGTTCAGGGGTAAGTTTCGGCCATTGGCGAAGGTTTGCGCTCGGAGTGCTTTTTTTCTAGTTTTCTGAATATTTAGTTTCTTTCTTGTATGTTTTTTTGTGCAGGGAAATGACAAAGAATGGACATTCAGTGAAAAAGAGAGACCAATTGTTTCCACAATAACTCTGACTACTCTACTGTACATTTGCATGTGTCATATTAGTGGTGCACAGCCGAGCGCCCAAATGCCACTGTTTAATTTGAATGTGTCGTCTTCAACCTCCAGGTTGCGACAGAAAAATGAGGGATGGAGAAGTTATCCATGTCTCCCTATTTCAAACGTAACGCCTACTGAACAGTTTTCAAGCACTGCTAGGTCGGAAGTGGATGCCGGAAAGTTTGCCAACAAATGTTTCCAACTTTGTCCCATCACTGCCAATCAGAGTCAATACACGGAGCAATGCCCGCAAACTAGCTCAGACAGTCAAATCGAGCTGTCCTGCTTTATACACACACTGTATGCCATGCCTCATTCTTCTCAATTATCACCGAACACACCCTCCCAATTTAAGTAGCAGCATTTCCCATCTCTCCCTCTGCCTGTCAGCGCCTCTGCTGCCTTCCAGCCATATAGCTGCCTGCTCTTTCAGCCCCATAACCCCAGCATGCAAGTAAACAAATTTAATTCATGGAATGAACTTCAAACCGAATACAGTCTGCCAAACAAAGGTGTTTTTTTAAGTATATGCAACTCAGAAGTTAAATCCGTACCTTTTGATTTCCACTCCACTTCCCAAGACCTAATATCGGATTCAGAAGCTAAACTCATTGGCAGAGTGTACAGATATCTGCAGAAAGCATATCCAGTACAAGATCTGCTCCAACCGAAAATACAGTTGTGGAACAAGGATTTAAAAAAGAAAAGATTTTCATCTTAGATGGAGTGACTGTTGGGAATTAATAAGTGATATAACAGTCAATGAAAATGTGCGGCTGATCCAATACAAAATAATGTATAGAACATATTGTACAAGAGATAAAGTAAACAAATAATGGCAAAAGCAAATCAGGTAATTGTTTAAAATACGGGATTACAGATTGACTGATACACGCATTTGGGGGTGTAGCGAGGTGCAGAGAATGTGTTAAAGAAGGAAAATTGGCTGTCAGACATTTTGGCCGTTCAACTTAGTTTAATTCATCAAACTGCATTTGTCAGGGTTTGTCACAGGATGCTGTGAGACACCCTATAAAGTGGATTATCATTTTTCTCCTGAATAATTCTCAAAAGACTCCTACTGAAGCACTGGTTCAAAAACAAACGCTCCATCACTGACACACTGGAAAAAAGAAATGTATTTTTATTGTCCTTAGAAATGTCTGTTGCTGGTGAAAATAATAAACTGGCTCAATAAGAAAAAACATGGGGTCAAATCTTTCAAGTATTATTGTTTTTGCTTTTGTTTTGTTTTTCTCTCAAAAAATATGGAATTGTAGGACTGATGGACTGATTTTGACTACATAATATAATTTAAGCAATATTTGTGTAGGAAATCTAAAGGAGATAAGTGTAAGACATATGAATTAAGAAAAATATATATATATGAATCTTGTTCTGCTTTTCTGATATGTCCGAGAAAATACATATGTTGCGCATTTGTGATTGTATGGATGTTTACTCTTATTTGTAATGTTTGTTTGTGTGTTATCTTGCATTTGTTTGGGTGATATAGTTTGCTTTGTTTGATTTGACTGACGTTTAAATATTACTGGCCTTTGTTCAAATGATTCTGAAATATATATAAAAAAACAAAACAGCTCCCACAGGGTGTTCAAGATATTTGTTCATCACTCCCAAATATGTCTATGTAAGCAGGAAGCGATGAGATCAGAGTCCGGACTACTATGCTTTGCTCCCATGAGAAACATTACAATCATGAATTGTCGGATTGAGATGTCCATGACTGCAGCAGGTTTCATCAGGCTTGAATGCAGCATTCCCAGGTGTTGGTTCTTACATGGCATGAACAGCTAGTGTTGAGTCTTATGGTTTGATCAATACACACTCACACACACTTTTTATGTCTTACGTCTTATGTCTTACCTGGCAGCAAGGAAGAGGACGCAGCTGACGGCAAGGTAGGCCAACAGCATGAAGAGCCAGACAGCCGGAGAGAACGGATCCAGGAAGGAGAAGTAACCAGGTTTACGACCCTGAAAAACACACAAGCAGAAATCTTTCTTTTAGTTTTGTTTGACAATGATTTAAAGTTATTTCCGGCATACCCGACACTTTTTAAAGCTCCTGAACTAAGATGAGCACTTTAGCTCAGGCAGACAGGAAGGAAGAAGGTTAAGACTGAAATCGAGATTGACCTGTTCACTGGATTTTAATGGGACATAGATCAAAATTAATATCACCAAGATAAATTATTAATTTATTAAAGTTTTACTGTCGATCCAGGTTTTTACTTTGCAGAATAAAATAATGAATTGAAAACGCTCTGTAAATAAAACACTCCACTGCAAAGCAAGTGGCCTGCAATACTATTAACCGACAAGTATACCTTTTATTGTTGGTCACCGGCAAACCTTTGGGATATATATCCGTATTTGTATCTGTTATTCTGTATTTGTATTTGTATTTGTAACAATTCTACCGAGTCTGGTGACGGTCCGCCTACCTGTTGCTGCAAGTGTACCATCACCCGGAGACTTCTGTATCTGTTTCATCGTTTATGTCCGTTTCTGTTTGCTCATCGTTGATATCAGTTTGTTTATCCGTCTTGTTCATCACTGCCCCCGTGACACTTTCACCAATAGCCGCTGTTGACCACTTTCTGTGTTTGATAGCTTTTTTCTCGGCATCATTTCCATGAAAATAACGGCTACTAACGTCCTCTGTGCGTCTCGTCCAAAGCTAACGGCTAATAACGG